>VZTV01109277.1:0-13938 GCA_013400875.1 Anhinga rufa
TTTTAGCAAGTGGAGCATGTGAGATATGTTAGGTGTTTGACTGCATTTTGGGAGGGCTGAAGGAATGCTGACTGCTGTGACACTTGCAGGATTACCTCTTAGGAAAGGAATGCAGAGATGGGTCATCCTCTGTCAGCGCCTGGCCTTTCACAGGCTCTCTATTTTTTTTTTTATTCCTGCATTTAGGTTTTTGCAGTGAACCTAGTAATCACTCTCATGTTCAGGAGTGTTGAAGTCCCCCTCTCACCCCTGCATGTATTCTGCATCATTCTACCCTCTATCCTTGCAAACCGCTATTTAACTCCTAGAATGGTGTGCGTGAATTATGGGTCACCTTTAACTTCTGTGGGGTTCTGGGATGGGAAAAATCCCGTATTCCAGGATTAATTTTGACTCGGGTAAGCCATGGTTGATTATACTTTCCTGTCCTGGGTCCCCAGTGGAGGTGAGCACAATGGTGAATTGGAGGGAGACTGTACCTAGGACTGTCCATGGCCAGTCCAGGCTTGAAGTATGGATCTTAGCTTGTGACTCCTCCATTTCTGAATTTTGGGAGGTTTTTAGGAGGATGAGAGAGCCTCTGGGGGCCGGGATGTAGACTTTGCATCAGGGTTGCTGGGACAGTGAACTTGAACGTTGGGTTGGCCTGGAAGTTTGGAGGAAAACTTTCCCCTCAAAAAGTTCTGTGTTTCAGTCTCCCATGCATACATGCTAGGGTAGGGAGAGCATAGCTTTCCCAGCAGTTTTCATGTCTGAGACACCCCTTACCCCAGGATGTACTAATAAATCAGCTTGATCTTATCCTCTCTCTGCAAGGAGACAAGGAAGAGAAATATCTCTAAAGATTCCTTGTTACCTACTCGTTTGACTTGGGAAACAGGTAGAAACCAAACAACAGGAGTACAGTAAGAAATGTAGTGGTGACAGAGAGCTGCTAATACCTGCATAGAACGAAAGCTGCGTGGATTTACATCAGCTACTATACTGCTTGGTAGCTGGCTGTTCTAATCTAGCCTGTGTGGCCAAGCACCCTAAAATATAAATGAGTTATTGGGACTGAAGCAAATGGATCTTTTTAACATGACACAAAGTCTGTTAACATCAGAATTGGTCTGATGTTCTCTCTGACCTCCCCATTGTTAGGGTTTTTGGGAGCATAGTAAGGCATTCATTCCTTTGATGGAACTGCAGCTGGAGAAGGTCTCTTGGAATTTGGCTCATCCGGGAGGTTTTTGGGCTGGCTGGCGAAGCCCCTGTGAGGCATCTGTTTGGTTTTAAGGTTCTTGGCTCTGGGAATTGTGAGAATCGACCCTGTGCTCTACCGTGCCTCCTCTTCATCAGTGTGGTTGTGTATGCCCTTATTTCCACAACAGGCCTGTCCTGTACTTACTCACAAGGCCTGAAACAGCATTAAGGTTGACATTGTATTTCTATGTGTGCTTCTTCACAAGGAATGTATTTTCTCATCTTATTATCGTCGTTCTCCTCTTTGGCAAGGTCATCTCCATAGAAAGTGATTAATTTGATGAAAGTATTTCTCTTGCCGTGGGCTCCTCTATTTGCTGCATAGTACCACGCTGTGTTAGTCATGTGTTAGCTTTGTGTTACTGCACATAATATTAGGCTTTGTATGAAGAATGTGGCCTTGATCTTCAGTGGGTACTGGTGAACAAGGGAATAGAGCCTTCACAAGATGTGGAGTTTATGCAGATCGGAGTTTTGTTCCATTGCCTCTTGGTTCAGTGAGGCTCTAAAGCTAGATTTTACTTGTAAAAGGTTGCCAGAACTATCAAGAACAGCCCAGTACTTGGGGGGTATGTGTGTGTGTTTGTGCACACGTGAATACTCTCCAGTACAGGCTTGGATTGTTTAACTCTTCCTGTTGTGTTTTAAGATGCTACCTTTGGAACTGGTGTTGCAGCAGAGCATGTAGTGTTTTCCCATTGGTCTTACTGATCTAGTGTATTGAAATTTCTCTTTCTCTGTCGTCTTGGAGTGCAGAAAACTGGAAAAGCTACATTGGAGGAATTTGAATAGCATCTGTGGGGACAGCTAGAATTCCTCTTACTCCCTTTCTTTAGTTTTTCTTTAACTTTGAGGCCTTCATGTGCTTCAAAACAGTGTCTGTGTATAATGCAACATAGGAACTTGCTCAAATTCCAGCTCTAAATATGAAGTGAGCTCTTGGAGAGACAGAGAATCCCTCCTCATAGTCTTAAAATTTAAAACTTATCTGCTTCAGTATGTCACTGAGGGCAAGATGGGGCTCTGCTTTTCTCAATTCTGTGTTGGGACTGTAGTTTGGTTTTGAATTAATCCTGCTTTAGACATTAGTCCCGTATAGACATTACCAATGTTTTTTTGAATGAACAGCAGGGGCAGCAGTGGCAGTGAATGCAGAGAAGTGTAATAATATCCAAGGAATGGTGGGTAGCGTGCTATTAAGTGTGCCCTTAAGAAGAGCAATGTGTTTGATTCTGAAATGTTGAAGAATATAGCTTCAAAACTTACTTCAGTCCTGACTTTGCTGGTCACTACAGTCTCTTGCTTGCTTCTCTAAATCTGGGAAAATGTGCTTTTGGTAAATTACCTTTTTGTGACCAGAGTAGGGCAAACATGAATGGAGATGTGCTACAGCAGCTTGTGAAGGTGTAGCTTAATGCACTCCATGGCACTGTAAACATCTCAGTGTATCTGCTGTGTTCCTACTGGGTGGCTGCATTAAATACATATTGCGTGTTTGGGGTCTGGTTTCCTTCCAGGCCCCACTCTCTGTCTACGTGTAATGCGTGTCTATGAGCGCATTACCTCTTAAATGTAGTTAGATGCTTTCAATCATCTGTTGGCAGTAACTGCAGCATCCATGTAACTGCACCAGAGCATGTGGAATTGCTTTTCATTTGGTCCTGGGGAGAGTGGCAGAGCGATGAACTTCTTTTATCAGCGTGCCAAGAACATGGTACTTTGCAGTGGTTTATTCAGTCAGATAATATTACACAAGCACTCAGAATATATAACTTCAAAAATGTATCTCTCATTAAAAAACAAAACCAAGCAAGTCAAAATCCTACTACTGTTTGCTCCTCTAAAGTGTCTTCCAAGGCATTTTTGAGCGCAATGCCAGGCTACTTGGTGTTGAAGGGAACTTAAATGTTTAGGGAAGAATGCCCTGGGTGAATGACACAATTATTCAAATTATATATTGTTCTCAAATAACCCACAGTATTTCAAACTAGTATGTGCTTATTTGCTGAAACTTATGTTTGGCCATCGACTTTCTACACCGTAGCTTCTATTACAGGTGAAAGAAGGTCGGAAATGATCTGCTTGCACGTGTGAAAACTAGACAAAAGGTGTAGTTCTCACATACTGGTAAGTTTAAAACAACACTCTTCCTTGTCCCAGCTAGGATGATTTCCCTGTCCTCTGTAAAGACTTAGACTGAAATAATGTCTTGAATAGTCTTGTATCTCTGACAGTTGCTGGTTAGCTAGATTGGTTTAATGTGTGGTATTTTTAAGGACTCTTACACAGCTCTGTTGGAGGCCATGCATTTTGATCTTTACCTTGGAGACCAGCATGGGAGACAAACTTCAGCCTTTGGCTAGGAAGTTGGAAGCAGTTACTGCACAAAGGGGATGAGGACAGTTGGCTACCCACTCATATCTGAAGGACAACGTGGTCGAGCAGCTACAGGCTCGCTTCTCCCCACTCCTACTTCCTCCTGCCCATGGCTTTGTTCCTCTATCTTGGTTTCCTTCTTAAGGCCATTGCAGTCTCTGCCATGCAGGTTCCCTTGATCTCCCTGCTGCCACTGTTATCCTGTGCCACTGTCTTGACTGTCTTCCCTTATCCTTTTCCTGTGGACTCATGCTTTGTCTCCTTTTCATAAGACTTCCTTTCTTCCTTGATACTAGTAGTTCTCATGGCTCCTCATCTAATCAGTCCTTTCCTGAGAATTTTCTTCTCCAGCTCCAGCCTCCTTGCTGAAAAGCCTCTTTCTCCCCTCTGTGGTTCCCAGTATGTTCACGTGGCTTAGCCAGCTGGGCAGTAGCATCATGTTTCAGGCCTGAAGCCTTCAGCAATGCCAGGCACTGCCAAGCACGGGTAAGAAGTGGAGGGGGAGGAGATTTAACCTTGGCATAAGGCCTTGTATATGCACAGAAATTACTACTTTTCATTGAACTTTTAAAAATAGAGCTGGGTTGAGTTAAACTGTGCAGTAGGTTCCGGGATGTCCTATTCTAGCCTAAACTGGGATTATTCCAGTTTGTTGTTTGAGCACAGATGTAACACAGGTGTTACTGCTGCAGCAAAATCTGTTTGAACGAGAATTAAATTTTCCTGGACCTCATTCTGGAAGAGCATTAAGATTTCTCCAAATTAGATGGCATTTGTAACAGGCTCCTGAGTGGCTATGAGCTACTGGATCTTGGCAGGGCTCTGGCAACCCT
This sequence comes from Anhinga rufa, assembly GCA_013400875.1. NCBI lineage: Eukaryota > Metazoa > Chordata > Aves > Suliformes > Anhingidae > Anhinga > Anhinga rufa. The sequence goes on from VZTV01109277.1 coordinate 4,455, forward strand.
ACACCTGAGGCATGTTGTGCATCTGCTCTGGCAGAGCTCTTCCTGCCCAAAAATAGAGCCCGATGCCTCACTTGTCCTGTCCCAGAGAATGGCAGAGTGGCACGGTGAGCCCGCAGTCTGTGGGGACGCTTCTCTGCTGACGTGGCCAGACTGATACCAAAATGGAAGAAAATGGCATCTTCCCCGATACATGATCTCAGCCTGAACCAGTCAGGGCCCCGAGCTGAGCCAGTGCTGGTCTCGGCCCTATGTTTTATTGACATCTGACCCCTTCAAAAGGCCACAGCTCCTCCCCCTCATTGTGGCAGCTTCCGATGAATGAGGGGTTTGTGCCGTCTTTGGACGCCATTGACTCTGCAGAGGGCCAGCAGCTGCAGCGCCGCGGGGTGCCTGTCGCCTCCCCTCCCTCACCCATGCCGAGTCCTGGGGGCCTGGGGTGCCTGTCCTGCCCAGCGTCACAGCTGGCTGGGGACAGCCCGGGGTGGCTCTCTGCTTCTGGTCCTGGAGCTGTCGTTGGCCAGTTGGAAGCTTTGCAGGATAAAGGCTTTTCATTGCTGTCTGTGTCTGCCAACTCCTATTGCAATTAAAGGGTAATCTTTTCTAAATGGTGCTAAATTAAGGCTAAATCCCTCCCTCATGCCACATAAGAGGATGAATCCCCAGTTTTCTAAAAACAGCTTATTGTTTGGGCCACCGTCCAACCGATCCGTACAACAATGGTCTGGATAATTTGTCTGTTGAAGGGACTCAAACTTTTTGGTCTGTGTAGTTCCTGCTCAAAAATCCCTTATGGGGGATATGGAGAAGTAGATTAGTTATTTACCACTTCCTTGTATTGCATTTGGTGTGAAACCTGGGAGAAGTTTTGCTCGCTGAAGTCCTTACCCTGGCTGCTGTGGCGGTGGGGAGATGACTTTCCCAATGACCGTGTGTGCTGGGTCCATGCTGGCAGCCGTCGGCTCATGAGCCACTGGCTGTGCATGGTGTGTTATGTGAAAGAAAACAGTCCTGGCAGCATGTGTGTTTTAATCAAGGCAACTGTGTGCATAAAACTGTAGCTTAACTTATTGTTGTTTGACACAAGGCTACTGCCACAACATAAATCATTGAGGAGGGGGGTTAACTTTTGACCTCTCTTTTGGGATTGCTGATCTGGATTAATAAACATGATATGCAACAAATTTCAACCTCGGGGAAAGGAGGCGGGGACTGCCTTTTGATTACTTGTTATAGGTGAACTACTGCGTCTGTCGGGCAAGCTGCAATCAGAAGTTTATTTGCTTATAAATATGTGGATTTGTTTTTAAAAAGGTCTTTAAATAAGGAAATGAGTTGAGCAGCAAGAAGTGAGGGGGCAAGAATGCGGGCACAAATTGGTGCCCAGCTCATCAGTGAATGTGCTACTGTAAAATGTATCCAGAAGCTTGCTTTTATTCCACATTTTAACGAAGTTCCTTAGGGGGAGAAAAAATAATTTGGAGAATTTCAGTGGGGTGATTCCAGCAATAGGATCTGAAATCTTGTAGTATATTTAATAAAGTATTATTAAATAAAATCCTCTACTGTTACATAATATTTTCTTTCCTTCTTGTTCACTTATGACCACATATATAAACATCTGTAACATTTCCTACAAAGATCAGACCTGGTTTGGCTTTATTAGTGTGTATACGGGCTCCAGGACTAGATGACTCCTGAAATAGTTTGGTCTCACCAAAGTGTGAGAGTTGGTGGTTGTTGGTTCTAAGTTGATAATGACAAGATGGTTCAAGTGCATAACTTCCTCAGACAGGTGATGTTAGGCAGCTGAACCTTTATAGAGATGTCTGGATTATAATTAACTGCAGTGAAACCAGCGTTGTGAACTCATATTTAGTAGGAACATAACTTGAGTCGAGATGTGTTTACTTGTTTAAAGATGGGGTTTCAGTTAGCAGCTACCATCTGTAGCAAGTATTCAGAAAGCGGCTGCGCCCACATGGAGGGCCTCTGGCTGGAGATATGATAAAAATCTTTAACGGACATCCATCCCTGTCTTGGAAAACAAAACATAAGCAAAATTGAAGACCTGGTTGAACAGCTGTGCTGATGAAAAGTGGCCTTTGAATTAGTCCTTGCAGCAGTTTACAAATGAAGTTCCCTCACATGTCCAAAATCCTAAATGAAGTTTCTTGTGTGCACTTTTTTTTAAGTTGATAATGACATTTGCTTCTTTTTAATGGGTATGGAAGTGAGAGCATGGCTGAGGAATGTAAACATTCCTCTGTGCTTCCTGCTGCTCTGCTTTGTTGCAGTCTCCTGCCCTGCCCTGCCGACATCGTGGGGGGGTGTGGTGTGATGAACTTGTGAGCACAGGAAAATAAAACTAGATCCATTCAGAGGAAGAAAAATACTTCCTTTTTATTTTTAACAAATACTTTGCCATCACTTCATGAATGAATACTGCTTAAAAAGAGATAGTCTGAACTTAGCCCTTACCTCTTTTTATTGGGTTTCTGTGTACGTAGTTCTGTTCTGTGGGGCTTAACAAGAAATTTGGGATCTGCTACTTGTGGTCAGGATTTTACATTTATCATGGCTGTATTTGCTCTCTGCCATGCAAACCACAGAGTTCTGCACACCTTCACACAGTGGAAGTGCAATCATATGGGTTCTGCGTAAGTAGCCCATCTGCATAAGTTTACAGTTGGAAACAATTGCTCATGGAGCAAAGCAGCAAAAATGAGGTTCTTATCTCCTAAAATGATGAAGCACATGTAATTATTTTTAAACTTGTCTGGAGGGGGGAGAAAAACAGTTCACTAGATGTACGTACAAAGTTTCAGTCGTCTTAGTTGTATTTCATTAAAGATTTAATTTCCAAGATATATTTTTGTTTTGACTTAGCTATAAACAGATTTATTGCACCAGCTATTTTAGGAGCTTTAATTGTGATCTGGTTTCAAAGACTCCAAAATTCACAGACTTCATTTACCGCCTTTTATTTCTGAATGTCTGGAGCTTTGGAATAAAGTAACAACATCGATTATTCAGGTTTCTTGCCTTTGATAGTCTTGAACAGATTGCTAAGCTTGATCCACTCCTTTCCTTTGTAATTTTTTTTTTGCAGTTTATTACTGTGTGCAAATCCATCATGGTGTTTGAACATCTTTATTGCTCTTCGTTGGATCCTCCATAGCTCTAGTGTCATCTCAGGTTTCAGACCTTGGCTTTGGACTTCCAAATACAGAGGTCTTCAAGAGAGTCTTCTGGAATGATCTGGTTTTTTGTTGATTTCTCACTGTAGTTAAACTGCTCTTTGTGGGTATTAAATGTCTGCTGAGCAATTCTCTGACTAGTTTGGTAATTCCATCTTTTCTATGTTGAATCCTGCAAGTTTTGATGCATCTTTTAACACTGAAGATTTTTTGGGTTGTTTTTAGTAGTTTTCTTTTCTGTTAGTCTTTACTGTTCTGTGCACCCTGCACCTGTCTGCATGTTTTTTTGTGTGTTTTTCATTCTAACTTGTAGCTTCCTTGGCTGTTCACTTGTATTCTTCTTAGTCTAACCAGTTTTGTGTTTCCAACAACCTTATTCCCTAGCAGTTCAGGCAAGATACATAAAAAACCGTAAGCTTTAACATCTTAATGCAGTCAATTTGGATCAATGCCATTCTGCTGTATTGTCAGGGAGGAAGACATACAACAGGAGGGAGACTGCCTTTGGACTGTATTTGGCTGCTGATCTCGCTGTGATCAGCGTGGACTCCTGTTGCAGGCATCCTGCGTGCAGAGCACAAGCTGGACGTTGTCTGTAGCGGGTGACTTCACGTTGCTTCGGCTTTGCTTTTGCAGCAGCTCTGTGCTAGTGAAGATTCCCTTGTGTTAACAATGGCAATTTTTTTTTTGTATACATGTTAGACTAAAGCCTTTTGAGGAGAGCTCTATACTTCAGGGGTAATAGATAAATTGAAAATTAGTAAGACACTGTCTGTGTTTAAATTTAGATCTCATTGAAGAAAAATGAATTGGCCAAAGGGGCTGCAAGATTCTATAAAGCGACATTTGGAGTGTCCTAATTTAAGGAATGCTCGATGTTTTAAGCGCAAGAACCTTGCACAGCTGGAAGACTGGCAAGCACAGAAGGATCGATGCTTTTAATGGGGATCTGTAATTCATAGCAGCAGGACCTCTGCATTCACAGCTGCAAGTGGTAATTTTTTGTAATTCTAAACAACATGTGATGCTTACTAAAATCATTAAGAGCTGAAGAGTGAAGACTTTGTGAATTCTTTCTTTTTTTTTTTGTAGCACTGACCATGGAAAAAGTTAGCAACTGTATTCCTGGGTGTGTTTAAGTTGTCTTACTAAAGCCAGCAATGGTACAAAAAAGTAGCAAGAAATCACTACTAGAATAGCATATTTGTAAATCTGGGGAAGATTTCAAACGTACTGACTGCTCGTTTCTCTCTGTGACACAAACAGAATGTAACTATGTAGCATATATGGAGACTATGTATCTCTTCTGATATGGGTTATTTTCTATACTTGTTTTTATCAGTCTAAATCTTTACTATCTTCCAGTTATATTCCTGTAAGTGAAAGCAGGACTTAAGTCCTTGGTGTAAAATTTAGGGCAGGTAGTGTGAACAGGAAAGACTTTATTCTAAAGCTGTATTTTTGATCCAGCAATTATGGCTGGAAATGGCAAGAATGGTATTTGTCAAAAGTTAACTACAAAGGTCCTTAAATTGCTCCTGTGACACTTTGGAGTTACTCAGTAGGCAGAAGAATCATAGAATCATTAAGGTTGGAAAAGACCTCTATGATCATCAACCCAACACCCCCAGGCCTCCTAAACCATGCCCTGAAGTGCCACATTTTTGGAGATGCCTCCAGGGATGGTGACTCCACCACCTCTCTAGGCAGCCTGTTCCAATGCCTGACCACTCTTTCAGGAAAGAAATTTTTCCTAATATCCAATCTAAACCTCCCCTGATACCACTTAAAATAAGCTCTGGTTCTCTATATAGCAGACACTACCCAATAGGCAATTCTGATATAACAGAAATAGCATGCATCGTAAAATGTGCCAGAGCAGGTGACATTACAGTTCTTGAAGGCTGAGAGAGAATCTTGAAACTACTGTAAGCTCAGAATCAAAATTCCAGGAAGAGCCTGTGACATCAGAATCAGCTAATTCAGGGCTGTGTCTTTCCATTTTTCCTTCACACTGAAGGACCCTCATGGGACAGACAGCTTCTGCTGCAGTCACCACACTGGTATAGGATGTGAGGAAGGATGTCAAGGTCTGGCCATTAACTTCCCACAGTTAATGACTGGTGACAGTACCAGGAATCTACAGTGAGTACCAAGAAACAAACACAAACTGTGGAAAACTTTTTACGCTCAAGGTTTTCATTTAAAGAACCTTGTTTTGTGAGCAAATTAGTTCAAGGAGTAAAAGACCTTCTGGAACTTAGACACTATGTTTAAATTAAAGGACAACACGATATTCAGTTGATGTAACAGGTTATTTTTGGAGCACGATCAAGTTAATGAGTGTATCATCAGCATTCTTTAATATCACTTCCTCTTATGGTTAGGTATCTGTTTAGCCAACTTCACAAAGGTTTTTTTAGTCCTTTAAGTGCTTCTTCGAAAAGCAGAAGAGAAAGAAAAATGCCTTTCTCTCCTACCATGGCACAACTAGTTAATGTGTGGCTCTGACATCCATTAGCAATTCACAAAGAACACAAGCAGACTATCCATGCTTTATAAAAAGTCCTCAGGTTTTGTTTGGGAATGTCAAGGTGCTTAATGTTATGGATGTCTTTTGTTCTGGCTTCACAGGGAATTTTGCAGCTTCTTTTGATGTCTTTACCTGTCAAGGTGCTGAAGCCTTGATGCCATTGAAATAAAATAATGGGCTTGTGGTAATGTTGATTTCATCAATATATTAAAGTACCTTGGTGTTCCTAAACAATTCTTTAAAACTCTGCAGAATTGCAGTTGTTTGTCATAATCTAAGAACCCAATGTTAATGAACAAAGCCCGGTGCTGGCAGGTTGGGTTGTTTGTGGTTGCCTGTGCAATAACAGGAATTAAGCCACCTCTTGTTATTTGGTGCCAAATGCAGACAATTTTATTATTCAGGTGGAGTCTGTGATAAAGTCTGAGGTCTGAACACAAGGTAGGTGGGTACCTGATTATCATTCTTCAGGTAGTTGGAAATGGGTATCTGGAAATACAGTGATTGTGTATCTACAAAACCAAGGAAAATGAATGTGAAACCGATATAATGGATTTTTAAAAAATTTATAGTATAGAATAAATATTTACTTTCTAGCTATTCCAAGGAATGGTCCAGGGGCATAAAAAGCAAGTAGGAATCTTTCTGATGATAGTAACTGCAGACATTCTCTAATTATTAAAATGATATGGCACTTGGAAAAATCTACATAAGAGGTGCCAAAGCAGCCCATGGTACTGTTAAGTCTGGGCTTTAGAGACTGTGAGTTTGCTCATAAGGTGGAAAAAAAAGGAATTTAAATTGTTAGAAGTATGAGAAATATTTAAATGTTTGAAGAGAAAGACAAAGCACTTGCCTTGCTGCTGATACAGTGTCGTGGAGAATTTGGTGCTCTAGGGCCCCTCGGATGGCTACAGAGCAGTAGCACATCCCAGCATAGCTGGGCCTGGGTACAGTCTCTTTGGGTACCACGGATGCTGCTTAGAGTGGGCTTGAACAAAGGGGTGGGATCCATAATAGCTTCAGCATGTATGTGCTTGTGCGCAGGTCTGTCGTTTATGGTATCCTTTTTAGCAAAACCTCTTGTTCTTCCCATCTGCCAGCGAGAACGGTGTATGTTATTTCTTTATTTTGAGAGGCATTCTGCTCTGAAATAAGCAGCAACTGCTGTAACCCTGACGGGGCTATGTAAAAATAGCTACCAGCACATTTGGGATGCCATGTGATGGGGCTGCTTCCTCCTCGCCTGCGTGGTTTGCTGGTGGGACCCGAGGGGAGGGATGTGGCCATAAAATAAGCCTTTGCTTCCTGTTTGCCACTGTTAAGTAGTGTATCAGTGCTTCATTTCCTCCTGTATTTTATAGTTCTGTCTTCCCTAGTCCTTCCCTTTCCTCCAGAAAGTGTCTCGTGGAGTTGTGTAGATTGAAACGCATTTGTTCTCCTTTTTTTTAAATCACGGAAAGAGCCTGCCCTTGAATTGTTTCTGACAGTGATATCACTAGCAGCTAGATGTCTGAGCATGGTGGCGAGTACCCCGACAGCACTCTCTCCAGCTGTATCGAGCATTGATTCAGCTGCATGTTTCAGATTAAATGGTGCACACCAGTGACTTGGCCGTGTGTGCTATCAAAGTTGGCAGTTGCTGTCTACTGTCTGACTGTAGAAATGGTGTTGCGAGAAGGCTGTTTTTTCACCCTCCCTTCTTGCTTTTTAACTCAAACCTTAAAATAAATGTCCAAATGTGTTTGTCTAATGTTTATTTTTTTAAACAATATACAACTGTATCAGGCAATGGTAAGCGGGTATACTGTAGTTCAGTGTGAAGCCTGGATGTAGGCTGCAAGCAAGAAATGTGAAACAGAATCAAGAGACACATCTGGAGTTTGTAAATACTGTACTAGCGGGACACAAAAGGTTACGCAACTGCAGTTGGATTAAATTCTCAGGGTCTTGCTCAGGTTCCAAGTGGAAAATAAATTTGTTATTCAGATGTAAGGAGTTTTTAATGAAAAGACTATTAAGATAACAAGACAAAGTAGTACAGAAATTGTTACTAATGGTATATTTGATGATATGCCTTGTGCAGTCTTGTGTGTGAATGTCAGAATGATTGAAGACCACTAAGACCAGAAAGCCTGACTAGTAGGTTTGTTTTTTATATAGCTCTCTCTGTACAAGGTAAATGAGCACGGGTAACTTCAACATGCGCAGTAAGTGATTCCACAGTTACCATTCAGACTTCTTTTACTACTTCAGTGATTAAAAGTGTGCTTAGGTATTTTAAATAATTGGCCTGAGATTTTTTTTCTTTTATTTTCCCCCAAAGTGCCACATGACTTGGTTCATTCTGGTACTAGCAACTCACAGGTTTTAAATGTGCACTGTTGTGTTTACGCAACCATATTTCTGACTCGTTATAGACCAAGGTTTGTTCATGAAAACCTCTATTATTGCCACACCAGAGGAAGCTGCTATCCTGTTCAACAAGCAGCAGGGTAATGAGCTTTACATTAAATATGTTTTGCAGGATGCGACTTACTTCCTCTTGTTGTTTCTTGAGTGGGTGTGCCCACTCAGCAGGCAAGCATTGCTCCTAGTCAGGAGGACTCCTCATGCAATGAGATGCTAATGCCCATTAACTATTCCATTTAAAAAAAATGGTAACATGCATATTACTGCAGAATTTCATGCTCACTGTTAGCTATATAGATAAAAGATAATTTGTTGGGGAGTAAAACCTTCCACAGTGCACTAAGTCTCAGTACTGAAGAGAATGGAATGAGGCTCCTAATGCTGTCATCTGTGCATGTGGGTGGTCCTTTGGTTACCGATGATTAAAGAGTGAGTGGAAACTGTGTCCTGTTATCCCTGAATGCTCAGACTTGCTCCCAGTTAAAACAATAGTCTTCTCAGTTCTCTAACTGCAAATGCTGGGTTGGGGCAGAGGAGGTGAGAGAGTGCTACGGTCTAATTTCTTGGGACTGGGTGCTGAACCAAGGAGCAGTTCCCTCAGCACCGACTTAAATAATTGGTCAACCTTGTAGAACTCTGCAATTAAACATCAGCTGCATAAGCAGGTTGTGTTCATATTTAATAAGTAATCTTTTTCTTGAGAGAATGAGGGGTTATATTCTGTATATTTTATTCTAACTATAGAAAAGTAGTTCATAATATTGCAGCAACATCCCTCAATTGTTAAGTTAACCCATCATGTTGAAGGACATGCAGCAGACTTTTGTGGGAGTAGATGTGGAGCCTGATAGCCCAAATTTCTGCAATGTCACTTAGTTTCCTCACAATTACAGTCTATTACTTACAGACACCTAACAATAAGCAAGCTGTGCTGCAGGGTTTTGCTACTGTGATGCTCTAGAAGGACAAATCCTGCTCCATGTTCTTGACTCTGTCAATTCAACATTTTATAGAAAGGCAATCTAGAATTATTTAGTGTATTAACTGGGCATTCACCAAAGAAAGCATAAACCATCATTTTAACAAAATTGAAGCCAGGTCAAGAGCTGGACTCTTTCCCTGGAGTATGCACAAATCTTTACTGTTGCATCACGTCTTGGAAGATGAGTTAGGTGGCTGTGGGGGGGGTAGGCTGGCATGATAGGAAGTGATGTATTGTTTTAAAAAGCCTCATGGCCCAGCTAGAATTCAATCTGGCCACTGTTGTAAGAGATAACAAAAAATGTTTTTACAAATACATTAACAATAAATAGAGGGTCAAGGAGAATCTTCATCCTTTACT
>VZTV01109288.1:3739-25057 GCA_013400875.1 Anhinga rufa
ACATAGATAAAGTGACAAGTATTTGTCTTAAATTAATTTATGGTATACATTGTATATCATAGTCTGAAATATAAAAGTACTGTATTGAGCTTATAAAAGAGACCTCTTTTCTTCAGAATCTAATGACGTTTTGCTCTTAGGATTGTACCAGGAAAAAAAGAAATACAGGACTGTAATTAAAAGGTCGGTTAATTGAAAACAAGTACAAAGACATATATGAGTTCCTCTGTGAGACAGCTCCTCAAGTTAAGTATGGCATACAGTATTTGATATCTTCTGCTGTATAGACAATGCCCAGTGTTCAGTATCAGGAACAGAATGGAGCATTGTGGTTGCTGTGGCATTTGTGTAGCATTATAATGACTGCAGATTTTAAAAAACAAACATGGGAGTTCTGAAATTAGAAGCCCTGAAGCCCTCAGGCAGCTCTGAAATACACCTAGCTGTTCCAGCAAGCCTGAAATCAGGAAGTAGCTCTAAATTCACAAATAGGCAGTCATTAATTGAGGGTAATACTGTTTGTCAGGTGATAGCTTATGGACAGAGTATAGGGCATTCTGTTTTGCACAGACTCTGAAGCCCGTTGAAACTAATAGCACGTTTGTGTGGGTATCTACACCTGAAATTAATTTTGTGGAGTATGACCTATGGTTTTTCAAAGAGATGCTGACAAGATGTGGTTGTCTGAACATTCTGCAGGGAATCAAGGTCAGTTAAATACATTTATCTCTACAAATAACTTGGAAGTCTAGGAAAAGGGGTTTAATTTAATAAGCAATCATGACTTCAGACATATGCTTGGTCAGGTGTTTCACTAACTGTACAGTAGGTACTTACGAATTGATGTGTGAAACTGGTGCATGTTGAGTCAATAGGATTGGCATAAAGCAGTGTACCATTATGTCCAGTTCTATTTTAGTTTCACTTTTAGACTAGAATATATCAACACTTTTGGTGTCTGCAATGATGTGAACATCTTGTAAGTGAAAATAATATTCCCTCTTTGAAGTGGCTACAAAAATCAGTGTAACATACAGAATGTACAAATCAGTTGCTGAATGTCCAGTTTGTACATTTCAGTGAGTTTTCAGGAAGAACATATCAGTCAATAAAATCCTTTTAATTTTCACATTTTACTGGCACCATATATATATTGCACCACCTGTGTTTTCTCTCATCTTGCAATGTTTATTATGGAAGATTTGAATAACGGCATAGAATATTTCAGCTTAGTTAGCCAATATCATCTCTCTGTGTCAGGGACAGCATTTCCCAGTATTTTGCTCGCCTTCTCCAGAATGAATTTACAATATCTCCATTACATCCCATTTTACTGAATGTTCTAGAGGTCATAAGTGCTGTGGTGATAAATACAAAGTATTTTTCCTTTTGATTTTTTCTCCACAAATTATGCTTTATTTATCAGGTCTGATTTCTTCTTTTCTTTCCCTGTGAAATACACTGCACTCTTGCCTTCACTTGAATTTCATCTTGAACAAAGTCAACATTTGATCTGATTCTTGTCTGTTTTGTTATTTTCCTCCTGTTGTCAACTGATTATGGGATTTTACTGAGTAAAATTCTGTACTATATTAGATTAAAGTTCTCAGCTTGGCTTAGTCAGTGGGCCAAGTACATAATTTCAGCTATTCCTTCTTGTAAATCAGTCACGAGCAGTACTGTCATCTGGGGCTGTCATTTTTCCAGACTTTTGGGACTACTGTTTAGCTGCAAGGGGAGAAAAAGGATGACAATATCAGCTTCCAGTATCTTTCCATATTTCTTGTTCCTAGAGAATTGTCCTTGTAACTTATCCCTCATAACCAGCAATCTCAGTCAGAGAAAAAAGGCAAAAAACGTTTTTGGACTTAGAGGATTTTGTGGGTTCTGATGCAGTTTCTTACCTTCAGCTGGGAGCACTAGGAATTAAATTCAGTCAGGCAGAGCTCATGTTGTTTAAGGACCATGAAATTTTGCATTAATAAGAAATGTAAGGAATAACTGGCTGTTCTGTGAGGTAACATCATACAGCACAAGTCTCTTCACTCTTTATACACCACCTAAGATCTGAATTCCCGCTAGTATTGTTGTAATGTATTATGTATATGCCTCCTCTCGTTCTGAGCTTCAAACTCATGCTCTGGCTGTCATCTGGCCATTCCTGTTATTTTAGTTACAGATAACTATGTAAACTCACCAAATATAGCGCAGTACATACGTAAGTAATGCCAATCTTTTCTTGCTTCCCTTTGCCTAAGCCCTTTCTGAAGTTGGTTTTCCCCTGTTGTGAACACTGTTGTGATTCTTAATCCCATGGCCAAGTCTGCCTTCTTCCTTTGACTAGCAATACTTCAGCATTTCTTAGAGCAGAATTTGTAGAGTTCAGAACTGAAATGACTTTTCAGTGGCTGGAAAGTGGGGAACAATGACTGGAAGGTTCTCTAGTAATTATCAATTCTTGTTTCACTGTAATGAAGACACAATTAAAACTCCAGTTTAGTTGTCCTGTAGTTTTCCTAGAAAAGACTGCAGACTGTTCTTTTAAGAAGTCCCCTCATGCAAACTGAATATATAACTTCAAGCAATTCTGCCTCACTGAATAATCACATTAAAATAAAAGGCTTTATGTGAAGCGGTGTGCCTCTCCGTGCCCTTAATCGGGAGACCCACCTGAAGACCAGACATTACTTGCCTGACCTGTGCTACTCTCCAGACTTTGCTCTACTGCGATGAGATATGTTCAGGTAAATTGGTAGCTCGGTTGTAACATTGACACTTCCCTCACACTGCTTTATTCCCTCTTATTTTGTTCCAGTATTTTACAGACACAGACAAAAGAGCTTAGCCACTTACTAGGCTAAGTAATCCTTTTGGTACCTCCTGGACTAGAGGTCAGGCTTGATATTTGCCCACTGGAAGGGGGGTGGGTTTTTTTTTTTTTCAAACTAATCAGACCTAAAGAGCTCTTGTGAAATCACTGGCACAACACCATGTTTCCATAGCACTCAGACTGGCAGAAGAGACTGCTGTGAATGTTAACATCTCTGTGGCACAGAGCCTCCTGCAGTCTTCTGACAGTGGCATTAGTGAAACTACATAAACTTGAAGTGAAGCACGTCACCATGTTTGGTTTGTAGGATCAGGGCCTGTAGCTATAGCTGATTAGCTGGATGTTAGATTTTTTTTTTCAGTGGCCTTTTAATTCAATAGAAAACTGCAGCAAATAGAAGCATTTCTGCTTCATAATTCTAGAATTGCAGAGGAACACAGTGAATGAGAGCAGAAAGAGTTTATACTTGTTCTACTCATGCAGTCTTGACTAAACAAAAGCATGATTGTACATGAAATGCCCTTGGAGCTGGCTGAGATTTTTCTCAGGAAGAATTTAAAAGAGGTCATCTTTAACACTCCCAGAGTAGTTCTGGTGAGCAACCTGCCAACTGTTGTCTCTCTTGGGTTTTGTGAAGTTTTTTTAAACTTTGGATGCAGATATTCAGTGTAGCTGTTCTCTAAAAAGCCATCAGAAGTTTGTTTCTGGATTTGTTTTCTTTTAAACGTTCAACTTCTCTAGTATTTAAATGCTGTTGTAACTGCAAGGAATTATTGCCTCAGTTTTTTTGCCAAAAACATTAGATGGCACCACGAGAGCTGCCATTCATCACTCCCTGGATCTTTGTTAACGCCTCTTTCCCCTATATGCTTTCTGATGTCACAGAATGGACAAAACCATTTGGTTTAATTGTTGGTGATGCTTAAGTAATTGCACAGGAGCTCTCTCACTGCACCTTGATTTCATCTTACTAAATTAAGGAAATCTAGTGCAAGTTGGGAAAACCTGTGATTATCTTGTGGAGACAGTGTGAGATTTTGGAAAGGTAGGCACATCACTTGTTTCTCTTCCTTTCTATGGAATATGCGGTGGGTTGGAGGAGAATTAGCACACTCAGCCTAATCTTCAGTTTCAGCCTAATCTTCAGTTTCCAGAAAAATACCGGGACTGTTTGTAAGCACCCAGAAGATAAGAGCCTGCATAGATTTTTTTTCCAGGGCAAATCATGTCATACCTACCCATCTTTCTCCTGTGATGGTATTACGTGGATGGAGGGAAATGGAAGATGTGACATATATTTTATCATTAGTAAAGATTTTAGGATTATCAGAGGTGAGATTCTTATAAGTCAGGGAAATAAAAGTACCATGATGTGTCAGCAAAGCTGATTAATAAGACATACTCAGAAGATTTGTCAGGAACTTGCTGACAAAAAGGCAGCATTTATCAAGTGTGTTCTGTATAAGGACCCTCTTGGATCAGACACTGCAGCCACAAAAGACAAATCCTTAAGAAACTAGAATTCGTTAGCTGAAGCTCAGAGAAGTACTTGGAACAGGTTAGACTTATTTCTAGCACAGACAGGTTAATTGATCCACAATTAAGGCAGAGCAAGAGACTAGATAAGTTTCACAGTATTTTCTTACTCAGTAGACCTTTGTTTTTAAAGGTTGATGAGTTAGCTTCAATCCAGTTGTAGGTTGATGGGGGCGATTGTTAAATAGATAAAACAGTTCAGTAAACAGTGTGATCATTTTACAAAATCACCATTTTGGAGTTTAAAGTATTTTAATGAGGTATGGGAACCACTATATCACTCACCTTAAAATATGCTTCTTGGACACTGATGAATATTGCATATATCTCAGATATCCGTGCATCTCGTGTCTTTCAGACTACAGATTGAGTAGCAGTGATGTTGAGTAATAGATGATATCTCAGGTTCTCCTGTAGCCATATTTTAATGAAATCAGAGATACTTACTAATGTTTCCTACCTATCTGTTCTCTGTTTAACCTAGTTCTGAGATTCTTTGGAATGGAAGGTACTTACTGTACTGCTTACTTTTTAGACTATATTATTGTTATTTATTATTATTATTCTTGATTAGAGAAATTTCTTGTTTGTGGCTCCCTTATTCTTCTTTCACCACCCAAAATAAGTAGGGGTATTAGCTTCAATAATTCTGAAACAGTAGATATGCAATATTGACCAGGGGCCAATCCATTACAGTATTTTTAACTTAGTGAAAATTTTCTACCTTTGATCTTCACCTGTGAGTGATAATCAGCTGACTTCTCCCACCTTGGAAAAGATGTTTAAAAAATCTTCTCATTTTCATTACAAAATATTTGAGTAGAATGGTGCCATTTACAACACAAGTTTCAGGCCAGAGAGGAAGGTACCCAACACGCAGAATCATTAAAAAATCCAGAACACAATTTGCAAACAAATATATGTTTAATTGCATTGTATAATGGATGTATAATTGTTAAATATATTATTTTACTGTATAATTTATCGTTCTTCCAGTTCCTTTAGCAGTTCGTCAAAGTGAGTAATGTACCATTTAGCTTTCTCCTTCACTTGCTTTCTGATTACATTTCCTCCAAATCCAATGAAGCAGTCCTGGCAAAACAGAAAGAACGGGCTCATAGGTTATTGCAGTCCCATATAAGGAATGGAGCATCCGAGTCTGGTTTTAAGATTGGATTTTAAAATTATGGTATTCCTCCTTGCCTCTTCCCCTATTTCACTTTGCATGTTCAACTGAGCAGTGGAGTTGACACCCCTGAGGGACGGGATGTCATCCAGGGAGACCTGGACAGGCTGGAGAGGTGGGCCTGTGAGAGCCTCATGAGGTTCAGCAAGGCCAAGTGCAAGGTCCTGCACCTGGGTCGGGGCAGCCCCCAGTATCAATACAGGCTGGGGGATGGAGGGACTGAGAGCAGCCCTGCAGAGAAGGAGTTGGGGGTACTGGTGAGTGAAAAGCTGGGCATGAGCCAACAATGTGCACTCACAGCCCAGAAAGCCAACCGCATCCTGGGCTGCATCCCCAGCAGCGTGGGCAGCAGGGCGAGGGAGGGGATTCTGCCCCTCTGCCCCGCTCGGGTGAGACCCCCCTGCAGCGCCGCGTCCAGCTCTGGAGCCCCCAGCACAGACAGGACATGGACCTGCTGGAGCGGGGCCAGAGGAGGCCACGGAGGTGATCAGGGGCTGGAGCACCTCTGCTNGGGTTGGACTAGATGGCTTCTAAAGGTCTCTTCCAGCCTAAACCATTCTATGATTCTATGATTCTAACTTCATTAACATTTAATTTTGCACCACTTGTTATTAGGGTTTTGTTCCAATAGCGAAGTTGTGTCTCAGTGCCTCATAACTTCAGGATTGTTCAGATCTGAGATTTTGCTGAAAATCTGATGTAGACGTGATGCAACATAAGACCTCACTATTGAAGAATGAGTTAACATTCAAACATGCATGCAGCATCTCACAATTATGCCTGTGCTGTTTATCTTAACTCTGTTTACCTCATTGGATAGATACAAAAAGTAAACATTAACCATGTCTTCAATCATTAACCAGGAACAATCATCATTTCTACATCTTAGAAAACCATCTGCAGTGAAAGTGCAGTGTTTAAAATTTCCACTGCTTCTTTTTTGTCTTCCGGTAGAAAGCATTCACCAAATACTAAGGTGCTTTGGTCATGCACTTATTTAACAGTAAGGGACCAGCTGTCATAACTCGCATCAGCAGTAGCTCTCAGAGCTTGTCCCTGTGCATTTCCATGCACTGGGATATCTGTCCCTCAGCATTGGCAAGTAAGGGATATTGGGGTACTTTTTATGTAGAGAAAAGCGCTGAAGGGGAGATGGAATTAAGAGCTCTCCTCTGTGAAAACACGATGTATAAAAGTTGTCTATTAATTTTTTTATAATTTCACCCTGTCAGGGCTGATATCTTCAAAGATACCATCACTGTACAGTGAGATGAACCACCTTGCTAGGCCAATATCATGTAAATGTGCACCAGTTCTGTGCCAGGCCTTCATGCTAAGCACCATTAATCTGTGTTCAGAACCAGGATCTTGGTAGGGTAAGACCTCTGCACAGAAGCAAGCACTTACTGTGGAGACATAGAGGAGAAAGGCAGATGTGGTAATATCAGCTTGATTTGAGACAGGTCACTAGGCTGTTACACAGTCTTGCTGAGCCAGCCAGCTTAGAGGGTGACACCCTTACTGAGGTTGTCTGAACTTAGAGAAATCAACCATTGCATGATGCAGGCTTTCTAGAGGAGAACTACGTACACACCTCTCTTTTAGGCTGTGGGAAGTGCTAAAGATCTCCCCTGAAGTCCTATAAAAAATTCAAACCGCACTTTTTTTTTTCCCCAAAGGATTTGCTCAAAAGGAGTTTAGAATTCCAGTTCTTTAATACTTACAGCAGGGGGACAGGCTTCCATGTCTGTAGCTCCATCTCCAATCATAACTACTTTCTTAAAGTGGAACTGTTCCTTCAGGTGAGTAATAACCTTTCCTTTCCCCCCTGATTCAGCCGTTGGTTGTGTTTCATCAAATCCTGCATATTCTCCTAGAACCCAGTGGAAGGACAAGTTAGACATAAAATCACAGAATCATTAAGGTTGGAAAAGACCTCTAGGATCATCTAGTCCAACCATCAACCCAACACTACCATGTCTCCTAAGCATATAGCATATTTTCTTGTAAATGAAGAAAAAAGCTCATTACACGCTGTCCTGTAAGTCTCACAGTGTCAGCATCCCAAAAAAGTAATTAGAAGGTAAGCATAAAAACTAGGATTTTACCCAAGTCTTCAGTGGGGATATTTTCGAAGAGCTGAAATGCTAAGACAAAAGTAGAAACTCTGTATGGGTTGTGTTACAAATCCACTTCTAGTCATTCTGGTGTAAGCATTTCAAAAGCAGCATCCAGTATGACGTATAGACAGTGTATGAAACACTGAGTAAGAAACAACCTCACTAACTACAGTTCTGCTTGATTACACTAGCTTAAAGTCCAGAGTAGCTCTGCTGAAGTACATAGGTCTCCATACATACCTCAAAGTCACTGAAAGTGAAGTTTGCCTCTGAAAGCAGGTAAGTGTAATAAACTCTTAACTTGAAGAGGCAAGAGAAATGAAACTCTGCTGTCAGCAGCTGCAACATGTTATACCTTTGGCACAGTTTGGAATTAAAAAGTAACTACAGCTCTATTTCATATGGCTGGAAAATTACCTGAACTCATGTTTTTGGTAAGGTCTTGCAATTTTCCTACTTGGAGCTAGCTGAATTGGTAACAAGGCCATGTAGGCTGGACAGTGTCTGTAGCTCAATTATCTGACAGTTTAAACCAAAAAATTGGCATTAATTAGCAGAGAAAAAAGACTTTCAGGGAACCTCACCATTAAAGTAAAACTTCAGCCTGTTGGCAAAGACGTTTGCTGTTGGAATGTTCAGCTGTGAGGCCACGTGCTCCACAATGCTCTGAAACCCCCCAGAGACCAAGAAGACCTGGACCCCTCGTTGATGAAGCCTGCTCACCAGCTCCCTGAGAAGAAAGAGCAGTCACCAAGTGTGAGTGCCTGGCAGCGTCTAGGGATAACAAGAAAGTTAAAATACATCTTTCCTAAGCAAGGCTGCCCATACTTTGTGTTATTCCAGTTTAGTTAGGATGTGTGCTGCTTTCCAGCTCCATCCACCTCTGCTGCCCAAAGCTGTTCCTTCTTTCCCTTGCAAGTTTGTGCGTACACCTTGCTTGAAAAGAGCTGAACAAAACCATCACGTCCAGAGACAGACAGGTACTTAGTTGCTCAGAAACAAGCAGTCCCTAGAAACGTTTTCTTTATACTATCACACTGTTCACATGAATTCTCTTGAACAAATTAGAGCAGATCCAGTTTAGATTTTTTGCTGAAGCGATGTAAAACAACATGAAAAAAATGAATCTATAATGCAGAAAAAAGTAGGGAATATTGGGGAGATAAAGCCACTACACCAAAATGCAAAAGTGGGCTGAAAAGTGCGCAAAGTGCAAACATTTTCTAGCTCAGGGTTGGTTCCCCAGGTGCTGGACATTGATGCCATCTTTAGAAAAGGGCACCAGCTGCAGAAAAGGAATCAAAAAAAAGTAGAAGTTTTTGGACCCAGTTAATGTCAACAGGGCTTGAAGGCAGTTACAGGTTTTACAGGATTTGGCTCTAGAAGCAGGAAGATCACGCAGCAACGCTGAGCAGTAGCAGTTGTAGCAGTAACAGCAGAAATGCTAAACACTGAAAATCAAAGTGGAGACTTAGAGCAGGCTACACAGAAAAGGAGGAAGAAAGGGAATGAATGAAAAGGAAAATCACGTGATTCTAAACAAGGAAACAATGTTCTCTTTGTGATTACATCTAGCTGTGCCTTCTACAGAAAAAGCTGAGTATGTGCTTCATTTCAAGGAGAAAATAAAACCACAATATCATCTGAAACTACTGTATGTGCTAAAAATATTTTAGACTTAGAGCTATGGCTAACTTTTGTAGTAAAGCAATGCTTTTCAATTGATTGAAACAATCCAAATAGGGGGAAAAAATAAACTTTTCAGTTTAAATAATTAATGTTTATTCCAAACCCAAAGATGAATGCATATACACATATATAGGTATTTGCCCTTAATGATTTTTAATGTGTTTTTAGAGACTTCAGTACAGAATGGGTAGCTCTGAACAATGGATCTCCTAAGCTAAGTCCAGGGGTGTGACTGCACACAGAAGTGTACGAGAGAGGTAACAAAATTGCAGAATAGACCAAGCCAGTAATTCATACCAGGTATTAAATCTCTTCCCAGTTCCATCACCCATCAAAAACCAGATGTGATTGAACAGATTATTTTCCATGCCCATTTAATTCTCGAGCCAGAATTTCAGCTTACCAGCCAAAATGCCAGTTAACACCTACGACTGTTTTCTTTTTACATGGATGCTTAGCCACCTGACATGGACTCAGGCCATTATAAGCTCCTGACATAAGCTTTGTACACATACAACATGGAAATAGAGTAGGAAGGCAATCTAAACCAGCTCTATGGTCTTACAGCCTCACAAATATCACAGAATTTTGTTCATTTATGCCATGTGTGGAAGACTCTTTTGTTAGATCATTTGAAATTCTTACCTTATTCCTGGTGTTAGCTGAGGTGGGTTGTCAGATATTAGTTTTTGCACTTGCTCATAGGAGGGACGTATGAGGCCTAGTCGTGCCGTTAAAGCTGCTTTGAATGACACAGTGCCACCCATAGCTCTGCGGGTCCTAAATTGTGATCCAAAAAAACCAAATCAGTGACACTTAACAAGCTGAGGCCTCTCCTGAGAACAGTTGAATAAGAATGATAAGGAACAAGGTAAGAGTCCATAGGTTCTAGGTTATACCGTATCTATGTTGTGAAGTAGAAGATTGGTACACTGAAAAGATTGGTAGCAACCACTGGTAGATCTCCACAGATTGGAGCTCTTGTGAGAATCAGTGAGGCAAAGGAAAACTGCTTCGTTCCCTCTGTGAGTGCATCTGAGCCCGTGGGACCAGTATTCCTAAACTGCAGCTCAGGTGCCATTCTTGAAATCAACAGAACTTTTCCTACAAGCTTCAATGGAAACACCAGCCTCAGAGAAGGGTTAAGAAAGTTGTCCCATCTCCTTCATCTCATCATAGGGTTTGCTAGTGCTTAGCCAAGTTTAATGATGAGGTCTGACCTTAGTCTATCAGAGAAGTTTACATTAGAGAATTTATGTCAGTTTTGTTGAGTGGCTTCACAATTGCCAAAGAAGTAAGTTACTTCATTATGCAATAATTCCACTTATTATTCCTAAAATCCTTTTTAAACTGTAATAATCTCCTATGACAGAGCTGCATCAATCCCTATTGTAAATTCATTGTCACAGATTAACCTTATCGATGCTTATTTTTTACTACTATTCCCATGAAGTAAACAGCAAATATACATACATCTCTGCAACGGCATCTCCAACTCCACAGAACTTTGCAAGCTCATCAATGCCTTCTTCCCTGATGACTGTACTGTCCACATCAAAGCATACTGCGTCAGCATTGCGGAAGATTTCTTTCATCTCCAAGAGGGATGCCATCCTTTTAGGAACCTTCTTACTGTGAGGGGATAAGATAAAGTCTTTCTCTGAGTGACAGTATTGCACTCCGTCTTGAGCCATTGGTGCAACTGATCTGGTTCTTGCGAGTAGGGACGAGCACAGCCTGGTAGCCAGCTTTTATCAAAGAGTGTGAGCAGTGGTGGGGGTCTGGCTCGGTTGCTGATTTGCTCTCTCCTACTGATGTTCAATTTACGTTACAGGTGGGCTGTGGAGCTCTGCTCAGTTGCTGATTTGCTCTCTGCAGGCTCGGCCCATTGATGTTCACATGGGGTTCAAGGTTGTAATACTTGGCATTTGCTGAACCATCAGACTGCCAACTGCTGCGTGGGACTTGCGGTTCTCTGCCTCATCTTGCCCTCAGTGCTCAAATGGATCTTGATTTCTCATCAGACCCAGTCTAGTGTGTCAAATTAGTTGCTCCAGGAGAGAGTAAAAGACACCCAGACCTGAAGGACTTGCTTGATCAGAGTAGACATAACTATCATAAACCTATTAGTGAGTGGTTGTCCCTAAATCATGAAAGTTTAGATCCTTTTCTATGTCCCAATTAATATAAACAAAATATTCTCCTAATCTACGAATGCACAGACTCTTTGGCCATAAGCATAGAGAATTAGTCTTTTATAAAACCCAACAAAGTCTTGGGCTTTGGGAACTTCACTGAACGCCTTAAGATATCACAACATCATGCCACAACTTTGTCCATTACAATGCCTGACAAAAGTTTATTCCCTTTTATATCTGTCCACTTAAAAGTGCCGTTGAGTGCTACTTCTGCAGGTCAGAAGCATGAGGTGTTAATCCCGTATTTTCTTACTCTACCCTACCTGCCTTGTGTTTCACCCTTTCATAAGGGAAGTCAGTGTGGACTTCACTATTTACCAGTCCGTACATTTAGACACAAATACAGCTTTCTATCTATCTCACTTCCCAGATTTTTGTAAAAGCTTTTGTTTGGTTGTCTCTTTTAATCTCCTAGACTTCTCTCAGGACACGTTTTGTGTAATTGGTCTGGGTAGCAGGATCTCTCTTTTTCTGGGATAGGGGAAAAAATATCATCAAACAGCATGTTATATACCTTCATCATGTTATATTCTTTCATCTTTTGTTTTCCTCTCACTAAACTGATGTATTTTCCTCCTATATATCGTGTGAATTTTGATGGTGAGAGGTCTTACACACACAAGTTCCCACAAATCATTCATTTTTTGCCCTTTTTGGACAAACTTTGCACCCCCAGATACAAAAGACATCCATTTAAGATGGAGAAGATGATCACTATGTACCTTGCTGTGGAAAAGTACAGGAGCTGATCAGTACTGGTGTAGCTCACTGCCAGGCAGGAGTCATCCAGGGGTCACACATGGTAAGCACCAGTGCTGTTTCCTGAGGTGACTTCTGTGTGCTCACTGAGAGATCACAGTTAAATAGTTAATGGTCAAAGCAGGAACAGGAACCTTTAGTTTTATTCCCACAACTAGTAACCATATGGTGAATATGAGATACAAAATGCTTTATGAAAAATTACCATAATCACTGAAAAAATGTATAGAACACATGCACACTCATCTTTTATCTGTTCATGTGTATAGAATAAAAGAGAATGTTCCAGTCCTTCGTTGAAAGGTCTGTAAATGAAGCCACCAAACCTAAAGGGTGAAACCTGTTGTGAACAGCTAAGAACCATGTTTGTAAGAGAAAATCTCTGTTTAACAGGTAGATACAAAGTAGCAAGAAACAGAGAGAGCAAGTCACATTAAAGCCAAAGCTATCCAAAGGCAGCCATGAAACAGTATTGTTTGAGAGGGTTGTTCTAGCTATTCTTGAGTTTTCTGGTGTGAGCACACTATAGTAACCGAAGTGGGTTCATGGCTTTTACACAAGGCTGAGAAGGTGACACAGTAGCTTCCTCTGTGCTCATCTGTATCGCAGGTGTGAGTAAGAATGGGAGAGCAGGTATCACCCAGCCCATACTTCCCTCCTGCACATTTGGTTTAGGTGTGGGAAGGTAGGACAGAGGCTGGGCTCAACCTCCCAAGTGTGCCAGAAAGCAAAGGTGAGTGAGTATGCAGTAAAGAAGAGATATTCCAGGAAAGGGCTTTTACAAACTTCACCTCTGGGAAGGGTAGAAACAAGGACTGAACCATAGTTTGACATGTCTCTGCTCCTGGTGCATCAGAGCTGTTCCGTGCAGACATACTGTAAAACTCTGGTCTAGCCTTAGTATCACTAAATAATTATTTGTTGCAGACAGCACATGGGTTTTTTTTTATATTTTTCTGTAAAGACTTCACTGTACAAATAAGAAATACAGTCATATGCCATTAGCATGGCACGTAAGAGAAACCTCTCTTTCTTAAGCGGCCACAGACATAAAAATATCCCTCTGACAGAACCTGGTTCTGAGCTAAGGCTTGGCAGTGGGTGGACAGGTGACACGTGAATTCCAAGTTTACTTTGCATTAGCCTTGACTTGACATTGGCTCCACAGGACTGTGTTTGTATTTTCAGTGGAAGATTTTGATTTTCTGAGCAGGAGGGCTTTGACATTAGGGTAGGCCTTGACAGCCATTTGCTAGCTGTATTTGTGCAGTGGAATTAAAAAAAAAAATCCACTAACATTTTTAAAATGGCACGGCATTAATTTTTTCCAGGCTACTGGAAATTATGAAGTCTACCAAAAATTCAGCCATTTGGTGCCAATTTTAAAGATTTGCTCTACTGGACAAACTTGTTGCATCACTGTGGCATGACATTTGCGTCACTGTGTTCCAACACCGATTCCTTTTTATGCAAAGCCATTGCCTCATGCTAACCTGAGGCTGTGCTGCAACATTGCCACATTATGATGCAATGTCACTGTGTGGGGACACTGCACTGTGATGTGATTTCTTGGTGAGAACCTGAAATATATTTCTGGATACATGTCTTCAAAACTTTAATCTCTCTGAGAAAAATGTTATCACTAGAAACACACATCAGGAGCAGGAAGAAAGAGGCATTAACTTTTCCTTCTCTCTGGTATCCACATTTCCCATACTCCTTTCCCTTCTGGATGCTCCTTACAATGACGAGGCCACCGCTGTGGTGGACTCTGCACTTTGATGGACAAATAGACAAGTTAGAGGAAGAATTACAGATACCAGTTGTGGAGCCATGGTTGGAATTAACCCTGGCCTCTCTTTGTTCCATGCAATAACTCTTTCAAGAGAGTTTCAAGCTGTGATTTATAGTGCCTAAAAATGACAAGATGTGTTTTGAAATGCAGAAACAATCAGTAGTTCCTGACCTCCCTTGGCCTGTGACCTGCTAAAATCTTTCCACTTTCTGCTCTAGCTGGGCACTGAGTGCTGGAAAACACACACCTGGTTTTGGCTAATGTATCATCACACACGCTGGAGAAGTTGTGATGAACTATAAAGTAGGGAAGCTCATGCAGGAGCAAAGAGGAGAACCTGTGAAGGAAGCTTCAGCTATTGCAGGGAGTCTTGCTGGTGGGAAAAGCAAATTTTAGGAGTTAAAGGTGGTTCACTTGGAGTGAAATAAGGTTCTTCTGCCCCTGTTGGTAGCGTTCCAGGGGTCACCATCAGCTCCAGAGGCTGGCAAATGCCGTTCCAAATGGTAACATGCCAATTTCAGTAACTTGCGAATTTTTTTTCCTAGCCCTAAACGTAGATGAGAGCATAAGGCAAGGCTATTAGTGATTGAGTAACGGGTAACAGGAGTAGGGGGAAATACAAGCAGGAGAGGTTCTGCTCCTTCCCTTGTTTTCAAAATTTTCACTGGGCCATCCTGGCATGTTGTTCACCAGGAAGCTGCCTAGAATTCACCTCCGGGTATGTGTGCATAGGAAATAAGGACAGACACAGTAGCTTGTCCACGGGTAGGTGTCACCTGAAAACATAAGCAAAAAGAATTGAAGCTGTACGAAACCTTTCTATGGACAAATCTCTAACAGCTATAGTAAGGGAACAGCAATTTTTTATTCCAGAGTGGTATAGGCCTCTACGGTTGGCAGAGATTAATTACTCTGAAATACAGGGCATCTGATTGCTTAAATGCATCAGTGTTTTAATGAGATGGTAAGAAAAAAAGAAATTCCCACAAATAATGAGTTCTGTCTCCATATGAAAAACATGAGTAGAAAATATCTTATCTTTCTGCCATTGAATTTCAGATAGGTAATCTCCTCTTATCCTATTATTTGCATGCTGGAAAAGCATCCAAGCAGCAAATATTTCAACAGGTCTGATAATAAAATATTATGGGGAAAAGCTGAAAAGAAGAAACAATTGGCAAAGAAGTGACTAGAGAAGACATAAGAAAAGAGTGACAGAGGGAGAGAAGTAGGGTGAAACTTGAGATAAAGATGGAGAAAAAGGAAATCACACAGGAAAACTGGAATTCTCATGTGATCTTCATTTGGAAAAAAAACCTGGCATTTCCACAAGAAATAGTTCTGTTTTGTAACAGAGAGGGTGGAGTCACAGAAGCAAGCACAGGAATTATGTAAGACCACATGTCAAAGGAAAACAACTGAAATCTTTTCTGTTTGCTGACCCTTCAAAGAAGGGCACTTGCCGCACTTGAAAAACTGAAACATCCTCTGTGTCTGCTACATATAATGCAAAAGGAACAAGGAAATGGTGCTCAGAACTCCAAGTGTTCTGGGGCTGGTATATTTTGATGAGATCTTGACGAGATCTCAAAATCCTCATTGTGCCTAGACTTCACTTGTTATCATATTTCAGCTTTAAGAAGTGCTGCCACGCCGCTACTTTGCATTATGTTCACACTTATTGCTGTGAAAAAATGAAGATTAGGTGAGTCTTAATGAAATATTACCTAAAATATCTTTTTAAACATATGACTCAGGAATATCCTAGTTTGCAAACAGTTTCTGGTGTTTCTGATTCTGATTCACTTTCCCATTTAACAAGGTAAGAGTGAGCACTTCACTGAGATACCCTCTGAGATACATTCCTGCAGCAGAATAACATTACATTGAACATGCAGTGAGATTAACAGAAATGCAGCCACATTAAACTGTTCCTGTTGCACTGAAGGGAAACTGCTGCTTAGAGTAAGGCATTTGGAGAAAATAGGTCTTGAAACTTTTCTCAGGACCTGTTCCCACTCTAAGAGCGGTCCTGCTTGTAAGAATGTTCACAGGAACGTTTGTTTCCATGGTATTAGTTTAAACAAACCACTTAATGCTCATTGTCTGTAGTCCTATGTCTATAAAATGGGAATAATATAGTGATACAGCTTTTCTATGCCAAGGTTTAATTCTTTGTATTAGCAATATGTTTTGAAAGCTTTAGAGGAAAGGGGTTACATTTAAGCAGGTAAGTTACATTTAAGCAAATTGTGACTTGTTTATATCCCTGCAAGTACTAGCTTTAAAAATTCAACCCATCCACAATAATTGTGAGTTTCTGTGGTTTTCAGTGTGAGAATAGAAAGATTCAGTCCTTAACCTCACTAAGCTTGCTTCACACTTCCTGGTTTTCTGTCCTGTTTTTAAAGGTAGTAATACGAACCTGTATGCAAGTCAAGAGATTAACTGCTTGTAGCTATACACTAATATCTGAACGGCAGTGCCTAACAGGGAATTTATTTAAGCACCTTTTAAAAAGTAGTTGAAAAGGGGTAGAAGGAACCTGATGGATGTTGACATACACCTCCCAACTCTCCAATCCCCTCTTGCCTGTCCTGAAAAAATGATGATGCTTCCTCCTGCATGATTGCATCATTCATTCATGCTGCTGTTATAAAATAGGCATCTTGCAGGGCAGCACAGTCACAGCCCCAGCAGAAGATACTCTACATTTTCAAGGCTAGAAAAATATGGTCAGTGTTACGGATCTGATATGCCAAACGCCAACCCCTTCCAAACTGAGAGAAAAAAATGTTCCCACTGACTTACAGTATTGTACTGGCCGTGGCTGTTGCTGCTGCTGCAAACCTCTTGGCTGCACAAGAAAAGATGGGATCAGCTGAGACCTTCAGTCACATAAATACAACGGCACGGGCTGATCTGGAAGAAAGCCGCATTTTGTAAATCACTCTTTTATAATCTGCTGAGTAAGCCAGCCTGGATGGGTTTTTTTAAATGGTTGCACACATGTAACCAGAGAAGTCCAGCTGTTCGCTGACAGGCGTAGGGAAGAGAGGTGTAACCTTGCCTACGTCGGGGGAGGAGCCGCTCGGACCCAGTTTGGGGCGCTCCCAGCTTGGGTAGGCACGGCTTGGCAGGGAGCGGACCGTGCACAAGATGATGGGGAGCCAGCCTGTGCCACAGGCATGAAGAACAAGATGGGTCTTAGCAAACCCGCCTCGCTCCCCGCAGAGCGCTGGTGAGGGAGGGTGAGGGGCTGAGGAGGGGCTCTGAGGAACAGCGGTCAGGAGTTTCTCTTTGCATGAAATCAGAGACAAGGCAGGGACACTTTTCTTTCACAAGTGGATGAGATGAAAGGTTTTGTGAGTTAAGATTGCAATACTGTATTTTGACTTAAGCCGTTACTCGGTGCATCAGTGTGCAATGTTACACACACACACAAAAAATCAAATAAAAATTCATCAAAAGCTTTGAAGGCAAAATTAAAACTTCTGCTTATGAGAAGGCTCTGTTTTGTTTCCCCAAATGCAATTTTGTCAAAAGCAACAGAGAAATGGCAAAACCTGTCTGTGCTTGTGTTTTGACATCCCACGGAACAGCTTCCCTCAAGCATAACTGTGGACATTAGTTAGGAAAGGGGAGGCTGCCAACCCAGAATATGAAGCTGGTTGTTTGCTTCAGGTCAGGAAAGCCAGATTTAGCTGATTTAGCTTCTTTCATTTGCTTGTGATATGAGTCTTATGACCACTGCCCGTCTTGAAAGACTGTTCTGCACCACTGGATGCACCAGTCCCATTCCATGCGTGATCTCTTTTGCCATTGCGACAGTATTACCCTTCAAAATGACATGCATTAATTAAAATCAATAGCCTTGCGTGCCTCTCCTCCCATGTCTTCCTTATGTTTTTTTGGAAGTTCTCAGTACGTTACTATTTGTCTCATTAACATGCATCTCTATTAGTAACTCTTTATGTCAGGAGAGGCTGGTACCAAGCCCCTTTTGCTGCAAAACTGGTTTCAGCCTGGTCCTGTTTGTTAGTTTTATCATAGCAAGGCAGTATGTTTTTTGAACAGATTTAGAAATTTCAGTGAATAAGGACAAATGAAAACAGGTCTTTATAAAGAAGAAAGAAAACTGCTTTTACTGAGAATCTCAGAGGGTTTTTGCCAAGATAAGCAGTACATGATTTGACTAAGAGAATTGCTGCTGAATTTTTCATGAAGGATATTTCTTTTATTTGGCTTAGTTTAACAGATACGTTGGTTGTAACTCAGTTAAATATTTTTATTCTAATCTGGTGTAATTTGTTGTAAATCCATTGATTTCAAAGGACAATTTAGGCCTAGTAAGCAGCTACCCTGTATTTTTACTATGCATTGAAAACAAATATGAGGAACAGTTAAACTACAGCTAAGTCTGAAAAATGTAGAAAAGCTTGTCCTGACATCTGAAAAATGCTGCAAAATGGGGATTTAATGGGAAAATGCCAATGAGAAATGTTACTATACCATAAAATAACTATCCTCAGACATGTGATCCAGGAAAGAAACACAGAGAGTTCTGCCTGGAAGCTTTAAGAGCATGTTGAGGAGTGAAAAGCACAGCTCACATGGATGTGTGACTCTCAACACAAGCACTGCAGCTAACTCTTGTACATGACTATGAAAATTCTCCCTTTGCACAAAAAGCAGAGACCACCTACATGAAGGACTAAAATATCTCTAAAAATGGCTTTCCTCTCTTTTTTTTCCCCACAAAAAAAACCATCTAGAATTCCAACTAAGTTTTCCCAGAACAACTGCTTTATTTTCTCACAGTAATAATTCCCCCCACAAACCTGACCTGCTTGGGGAATGGCCATATCGCTGTCAGCAGCCAGCCCCACACACCGCAGGTATTTAGGAGGGATAATTCCTGCCTTTCCACAGGACATCACCTACGAGGGTCACAGAACAGCAGCAAGGAAAACAAAAAATACAACATGCCTGCCGGCATGCGTATGGGTTTGACAAGGCTGCCCTCTGCTGAGAACAGCCCTGAGAGAGGATCAAGGCAAAAAAAATTACAAGCCAGAGAGGCAAAAATAGCAAAATACTTGTGTGTGACCCGTTGGTTACAGAATCCAGGGCAGAGCTGGGGACTCTGGTGTTTTAGCCAGGCACCTCAGATATTAACACTGCAGTCTCTCAGGGCTGGGTTGGTGTGTTTTGTTTTGTTACGGTTTCAGCAGGCTGGTAGCATCCCAACAAAAGTGAAGACTAAACATTAACAGAGTTACAGAGCCAAGTGTAATTTCCTGCATTTTGCAATGTTTAATGTTTATTTCTAATTATTACAGTAACAGAACAGAAAGCCCAGCCACTAACTAAAGAGTTAGCATGAAAATATTTCAGACATATGCACTGCTCAGCTAAACAAAAGGGCTCCAAACTTATGATCAAACACCAACTCTATCTAAAACATTAAAAGAAAAAGAAACCCAAGCATATTAACAGCTGTCCCCTCCAGGTCTGCCAAGTCAGACTGACAGGCCGTGCATGGAGGTCCTCCTGCGCAGCATGGCATTTTGCCTGGAAACCTGAGATCCTCACCCAAAGCAGCAGAGCAGGTTCCCAGCAGGTGTGAGAGCCTACTGCCAAAACTAGTGAGGCTGGTGAGCCTGCCCTGGCACTTGGCACTCACTGTTTCAGTCAAGCTCCTCCCAAAAGCTTGGTGCAACAAAATTGTACCCAACAGGGGGTTTAGACTTTACTACTGGAAGTGGCATTGCTGCTCAGCACCGCTACAGTGGGTTTCTGAAGCCTGGCTTCCAGGGCTGCATCCAGGGTTCCCTGCTGCAAAGAGTGGGATGGAGTCAGGGAGATTAACCCTGTGCCATCCTCACACCTAGTGGATGAGTGCTGGGGGAGGCTGTCTTTCTTCTCTGTACTCATGAAGTCCTGGCCTGGGGGCCAATTGTCCCTGTTTGCTGGGGGTTAGAACCCTCCAGAGCAGATCAGCTGCAGGAACACCGGTGACCAGTGATAGGACCCGAGGGAATGGCAGGAAGATGTGCCAGGGGAGGGTTAGGCTGGGCATTAGGCAAAGGCTCTTCCCCCAGAGGGGGGTGGAGCCCTGGAACAGGCTCCCCCGGGAGGCAGTCATGGCGCCAAGCCTGGTGATACTCAAGAAGCACTTGGAGAACGCCCTCAGACACATGGTGTGAATTTGGGGTTGTCCTGGGCAGGGACAGGAGTTGGACTCAATGGTCCTTGTGGGTCCCTTCCAACCCAGGACATTCTATGATTCTATGAACACCAAAAACTGCTTGGCCTGGATCTCCCTGGCACACCTCTGCAGCCACAGGGCATGATTATTCTGGGGGTGGGCACCTTCCTTACAAAATACTTGAAATAACAAGACAGCTGTGTCACACCTGATATTGCCAGTTGCTCAGTAGCAGATGGGTGTTTGGGGGCACAAGCCCGGGTGGGGCAACGTGGGAGCCAAACTCGGTGCAACCTGTGCCAGCGGTGTGTGTAAGGAACTCTGGCAACTCTCTTCTAAAGCTCCTCTCAAGGGAAACAGCCCCCTGTCCTCCATTCAGGAGCCCGAAGCCAGTAAGATGCAAACATTGTGCAGCCTCAAGGACTGGGCCACATAGACCAAATGCTTCCAGCACCCATCAAAGTTGCCTTGACTTCAACAACACTTGCTTTTGTTCCACATGCCTCACAGGCAAACTCTGCATGGCCTTGGGAGAGACTGGCATCTGTGCTTAGAAAGCCTTGTGAAGGGTGCGGGCGCACGACAGGCCTGGGCACGCAGGGCTGGGGTGTGGTGGCTGTGCAGGCCCCAGTGGCCCACGCAGCAGCTTCTCTATTAAGATGAGTTTTGATTAACCGCAGCTCTGAATTTTTACCAAGAACCACCTTGATTATTAATCTGGTCCGCTTAACTATTAATTCTATCTATGCAATGTTAAATCACCGGGTTTAATTATTTATTCTCACGGTTCGGCGAACCTGCCGGGGCGTCTCCATCACGTGAGTTGGTGGGATTAGCGACCAACCGACCGGGCTCGAACAAAGGCCTCGCTCACACCGGCATGGCCTGACCGCGCCGAGCGCCG
Organism: Anhinga rufa; assembly: GCA_013400875.1. NCBI lineage: Eukaryota > Metazoa > Chordata > Aves > Suliformes > Anhingidae > Anhinga > Anhinga rufa. The sequence continues at coordinate 24,968 of VZTV01109288.1, forward strand.
AGCGCCGCGCTCCCCTCAGGGGGCCGCGCTCCCGCCCCGCTCCCGCCCCGCTCCCTCCCGCGCGCCCCGCCCGCGCCCACAGGCGCCAGC
>VZTV01109293.1:168-10589 GCA_013400875.1 Anhinga rufa
AAACATAAAAGAGCCTTGACTATCTTTGTAGCTGAACTCCTCACAAGTATGGATGACTATATATTTGTTATCCTTCTGATATAGGGCATAGATTTTTAGCTGAGACTTCTACTGATGTTTTACCAGGCTGCTGCACCTATCCAGGTAAATCAGATTACCCACAATGGCATTAATCTTACACCTGGGATTTTTAACTAGATGAATCTGTATTCAAACTGGATTCTTCTGATCAAGGCACTTGCAATAAGCGGATCTCTGGACAGATGCAGAAGATAGAGACACCACTATGCATCAGGCCAATTACAAGGGGATTATTTCATAGCTTCTGCTATTACTAAGAGCATCCAAGCTTTTCTGAGAGGCAAACCAGCTTCACTCCAAAGAGCACCTGCAGTAGACATATCTGTTCCTAGACTTCAGTGAGAAGAGAATAAAAGTTTGTGGCATTCTTAAAAAGGAGCAGTTAGAGGACACCAATCCCTACCTATAAATACTGCACTTTGCTGTGAGCACTTTCTAACAATAGTCTGTAAAGCCTATTTTCAGGACTGATGATGACATTAGAGACTGCATCTGGTGAACTTGGATGCTTTCTCGAGTAGGCAGAGAGATTTTTGGATGATCCCCTGCTAAAACCCATCTTTTAAAATAAATAGTATGGTCATGGACAAGTAGAACAGAAGTTTATGGACTAAGAGAAAATCATGGTAAATGCCAAACAGTCTTGGTCATTGCCAGGGGAAAAAAGCACAAAAAAAAAAAAATTGTGGATGAAGATGACTGCCCATATTATCACAAAAAGGTCATTTTAGTTGGAAAGATGAGACTGGACACTCAATATGCCCACCTTGCCTCAAAGTAGTTGGAAGTTGGAACATGTAGTACATGTTACTGTTCTAGTCATTTCTGGATGAATACCAAAGAAACCTAGCTAGTCCAGTGCAATGAAATATTATGTTGGTAAAACTGAAATAAGACAATTTTATTACCTTTATACGTGGGTGTCTGCATGTTAAGATGGTTAAAGTCACCATATCTCATTCCAAGGTGTATGATGGTCCTGACGCAGGCCAGGTTTCTCAGCTGACTTCAGAAGAAATTCCCTTCTCTGCTAATTATGAAAAGTTATGCCATTTTCCCATATGCAGCAATAAAAAACTTGGAGTATTACTTGAAGTTATTAATTTAGGATTTTAATTTTTTTTTTAAGAACTTCTGCTGGCATAGCTTGGTTTATAGCCCTATCAGTTTGGGTTGCTAAAGTGTTACACAAAATAGTAGTAGCATTCAGACAGATTTCTGAGGCACAGAGCCATAAATTTTGAGAGCATTTTATTTGATGAGAATAAATAGTGTCATTTTCCACTTTATGAACTCCATTTGACATACACTCTGATCTTAAAAAATTTATTGCATTTGGAGAATGGAGAGGATGGGCTGTTCAAATTTTTCATGACCAATAATTTATCAAATCTGTCTCCTGTTTTTTCTTTACATACAAAAGACAGTTCTGCTAATGTCCTCCAGTACTTAAAGCTAATGGGTTATATTTGGACTATTCTATTATCTAAGATATGTGACAAATATTAAGTATTGATGATGTCTACTGAAAGGGCAACATGATTTATTATTAATCAAAATAATAAATCAGGTTTTCCTCTCCTATGGCAATCTAACATTCCAGATCTCACACCCCATTGTTAGTGGAGCTCCAGATGCTTCTGCTCCTGACGGAGAGAGTTTTCACCAATCTAACTCCCCAAAAAAAAGACAGATGCTTTTTCTGTTTCAGGGCTGAAAGCTGCAAATAACAACATAATATTAAACTTCAATGTCGATGCTGCATTTTTTGAGAACATATTCCTGTCTTTTGGCTAGGCAAGTCATACTCTTTTGTGCAGCAATGACCCACCTAGAAGCACAACAAGGTAGCTGAGTGTAGGTCAGACATGGGACTTAACAAGAATACTAGTTCTAATGCTAAAGATGCCTCTCCAGCTGTGGTCTGTCATGAAAAAAGACAGTTGTTTCCATCACATCCAGTTCATGGTGTGCACACTGTTTTGCACACTCCCTCTAATAACCTAATGTCTCCCAGGCCTTTCAGGAGTGGAAAGAAAGAGGCACTAGATCTCCATGATAAGACTAACCTAGAATACAGCTGTTCCCACTGCCTCATCTGCTAATTTCTTAACATGATGATAGCATGCAGATCCCCATGTAGCCATCATAAGCAGGAACAGCCCTCATTCTATGAATTCACATTCCCCTAATAGGCAGAACATGAGGTTAGTTAGTCAGTTACAAGGTGGGTCCTTCTTGCAGTGTGGTGAAAGAAGGTCAAATGACACCAAAAAAGCTTTCACAAGTAAGAATGATGTGGTCCGTAGAGTGTGACTGCTGGGAAACACTATCAGAGGCAATGAAAGATTCCCAGCTGGAAAGCAAGTTGAAAATATGACTGTTTTTCAATACCCTGTGCTCCTCCCTAAGCATCCAGTTAGAGGACACAAGACCTGATGAACCTTTTATAGAGGTCTGTTGACCTCTGTAAATAAATATGGCAACACTTATGTGAAGAAACACTGCCAACTGTGTCAGATGGGGAGGAGGGCTGTGGAAATCAGACTCCTAGTCCATTACATTTTTTGTGAAATATAACTGTGCTTGGTGCTCCCAGTTGGCATTTCTCCCTCAAGGGAGGGAACTTATTTCAAGGAAAAATGCAATTTATGCTAGTTTGGTGGGGAGGGGGGATTGGGAATAAAGCATAAGGCAAGAAAAATAAAAGGGTTTTGACAAACTTATTTTCTGATTCTCAGTGTGTTTCCTCTGATCCAACTCCTCACTAGGAACTGCAATTTGATTAATAACACCATTACTGCTCTAAGCCAGCAAAAAGTAGATAGAAGAAGCATAAAGTGCTGCTGAATGTCCCAGCTCAGTCTGCAGCACAGCCACTGTGCCAAAAGGGCTAATGGTGCTTCTGTCCAAGTGCAAGGGGAAGTCATTTTCCTTCAAGCCACCAACCCCCACCCTCCCCATGGGACATGGGCAAGACACATAAGTGGGAGCTCTTTAGGGAAACAAAGACTTTCTCCATCCCATCTTTCCTCCCTCTCACACCCTCTTACACTACCTTCCCTCCACCCCCTGCCAGGTTAGACTAAAATTCTCAAAGAAGAGGAGAACAGATTTCTCTCCTATCTTCTGTGCAAGCAGTCTTTAACTCTGGTCAGTCCATAGATCAGTGTTCAAAGGGATATTGCCACATCATCCACATTCACCATCTGTCGTGGTTTAGCCCCAGTCAACAACCAAGCACCACGCAGCCACTCGCTCACTCCCCCCGCAGTGGGATGGGGGAGAGAATTGGAAGAGTAAAAGTGAGGAAACTCATGGGTTGAGATAAAGACAGTTTAATAGGGAAAGCAAAAGCCACGCACGCAAGCAAAGCAAAACAAGGAATCCATTCACTGCTTCCCATGGGCAGGCAGGTGTTCAGCCATCCCCAGGAAAGCAGGGCTCCATCACACATAACGGTTACTTGGAAGATAAACGCCAGCACTCCCAACGTCCCCCACTCCCTTCTTCTCCCCAGCTTTATATACTGAGCATGACGTCCTATGGTATGGAATATCCCTTTGGTCAGTTGGGGTCAGCTGTCCCGGCTGTGTCCCCTCCCAGCTTCCCGTGCACCCGGCACAGCGTGGGGAGCTGAAAAAAGTCCTTGACTAGCGTAAGCGCTACTGAGCAACAACCAAAACATCTCCACATTATCACCACTGTTTCAGCACAAATCCAAAACACAGCCCAATACAAGCTACTGCGAAGAAAATTAACTCTATCCCAGCTGAAACCAGGACACCATCCAATTGAAGTGTCCTGAATTGCACTCAGGAGATGCCTACTTCTTTGACCAACTGAAATTTTCACATGACTAGCTTTAGATATTGTGATCTAGCTGAAGCCACTGATGCCATAAGGGGAATTCAATCTTCATTCCTGCCCATGATTTGAAGTACATTTCCATATGTATTAATAAATTAAACTAGCATGAGGAAGGGTAGAAAATGAGAGGAAGAAAACATTAAGAGGATCTTCTTAAATATAGCCTCAAGTCTGATGCAAAGACCTCACAGTGGAGATAAAACACTTTTGTTGTTTTACTGTATATTTTAGGAGAGAATAATGTCTTAATTCTGGTCTGTAATCATTTGCCTTTGAGATGTTTAGAAGCCTTGCTCCCTGCCACAACGTAATTATACAGCTCAGAATAATTATTTTACAGTCAATTAAGTACATTAAATGTGCATATTTAAGAAACCTGATTTAAATGTAATCTCTACCATGCTGCATAGAATACTGCAATTCTTCCATCTGAACCAGAGACCAATTACATTGCTAATGAAGCTCAGTGGTTCAGCCAACTCCTGAAGTGGTGCTTGGAACTCTGTTGTATCATGGAAATTATGCACGCCAGCCACCATAACAGGGTTTGACTCTAGGTTTCTGCTGATCCCATAATCCAAAAAAGAAATTCTTCTATAAAGTTCTCTTTTATTAGTCCTACAGCTTGAGCAGGGTGCATCCAAATATGGACCCTGAACCAAGAAATCCCTGGGCAATTACACCCTTACAATCTAAGTTTCCCACCCCTCACGTGAGAGTTTGGACCAATAGTAATATTAGGGTCTGGGGTCTTCCTGTTCTTCACTGGGTCCTTTCATTGTCTCCAGGCAGGCTGTTTCTTCTCTTATCTCTAAGGTTGCAGCTGCTGCTGATGATTGTATCTTCCTTATCTTCCAGCTTGAACCAGCTCTGGGGCCTTCTTTTACTTAACTAAGTAAAAGTTCAAAATATCTAAGTGAAAGTACAGAGCTTGCAGCCTAAGGCTTCAGCAAATTTAGCTACTAATGCTAAGCAAGTTATGGTAAGCAAGTTCTATAGAAGTAGTATACCAAATCACACAACAATTTTCAAGCACTCTTCTCAGAGCTTGTTCTGCTGAGTGTATTGTCAAAATCAAAGTGATGGAGAAGTATCATAAAACTTATTGCTTCGGTTCACAGAATAAGTTTTCTTATGACAAAGAAGTATATTTTTCAGTCACGTATCCTACATTTCTGTAAAGGAAAACTAACATTTTGGTAGCAGACCAAATTCATGGCATGCACAAGTATTCAGTTTTTGTTAATGGCTGAACAATGTTTTATGAAAGCTCTTATTAAGAAAAATAACATAGTCATTTAGAAATGATCCAGTGTTACGGGAGTTTCTCCAAATGTTATTATAATATTAGAAGGATGATTAGTATTATGGCACACACATAATTCTTTCATCTTTTCTGGGACACAAGTTGTTTTCAGTCTATAGAATAACTGATGTGCATGTGAGGACGAGAAAGATATCAATGCAAGAAGGAAAGTGGTTTTTAGCTGCTTTTCCCCAAGCATTTTACTGCACTACTTACATAAAGGATATCCGATTTGGTATTGGACTAAGAAAGGGATGCAACTGACTTCAAACTAAAGCAGAAAAAGAACAAACCAAAACAGTAAAATACTACTAATACTACTATTACTAGCAACAAAAATCTAGGACTAAAGGACTAATTCCTTTCAGCTAAATTTGAGACGTTACCTGAACCAAGTCCCAAACCATCTAGTCACATGGAGGATCTGGTTCTTCAGCACTTCCCCCAGGCATATCTAAAGAAAAAACAAAGTCTTTTAATGAAATACCTTTGTTTTTTCACTCTGACTTCACCCTAATTGCCTAATATTTACTAGGTTTTTACCCTTATCTCTTACTAACAATAGGCAAACACGGAAGTGAAGAACACAATACAAAAGACCATTAACCACTAGGGGCTTTTATATTTAGCAAGGCAGATGCACTGTTGGTAGCACCTGGCTCCACTTAACACTGAGAATACAGTTATATTATGGGGGAGAAGTAGGAAAAATTATAATACTGAAAGGTTCCTACCCTGTTCTGTGACCAGTCCCAGTAAATCTGTCCCTGAAAATCTCTGTCACATTAGACGTTTGTAAAAACATGGGTATCACTCTGTCAGGGATGTCAATGATAAATGGCAAGGGTGATCTGTCTTGATTTCACTGGGATCTCCCAGCTAACATAACCAAAGCTCGGTAACTTCTTTTAGGATACCTGGAATGTTCTCTCACTTTTTAGCTCCTCAAACAAAACATCCTTTTCTTCATTCAAGTACAAAATGGATTTAAGACATATTCCTGAAGCAACCTGGGCTATCCCGTTTTTTTATCAGGAACTAGCAGCCCAGTAGAATGAGTATTCAGTGTGATGAATTGGATGTGGGGTGAAGGAAAAAGATGAATGAGCACAGACACTGTCACCGCTTTTCTGGTAGAAAATGTTAATGATGTGCTTGGAGTTTCCTGAGAACTCTGTCAGAGGGCCCATTACTGGGAAAAATCTTCCCATCCAACACTGCTGATGTGGTTGTGGAGTCAGAATCGGCAAGTAGTGGCACTTACAAAATACAAAATGGGGGTAGTTTTGTTCTCTGGGGTTCAGATAAAGCACTGAAACCAAAGTTTCTCTGCTTTGACTGTCAGATATACAGTCATTGTACCTAAGCGTGAACAAGGTGGATGGGGCTTGTGCAGCAATTTAGCCCGATTTGCAGGATTACAAATTCAATGGGTTGTGTTCCTGGTTGTACAAATAGAACTTTCTTAAGCTACTGTATGGGAGAAACAAGATAAGCAGCTCACTCATTGGACTTACTGAAAATATTTAATCAGTTACTTGTAGATTTTTTAATATAACTTAAATATTAAGAAAGGCTTTGAATCCAGCAGCTCAGAGCCATCATCTCCCAAAACTGCACAAAAAAAAGGGGAAAGGGGGCAACCCCATTTCCTGATTCAGGTGTCAAATTTTTTCTACATTCTTTTAAATTTAGGCAAAAGATTAGCAAAATCTGTGACAGGTTGCTGAGGGCTCTTCATTAATTCCAGAGACCAAAGCATTTTTGCTTTGAGTGGATATGCTATTTCTACTCTGTAACATTAATCCTCCACTCAAATGCAATAAAATTCCTTTAGCTAACCTTGAAATAAAACCAGATTGATTAATTCTGACATGTGGTATTGAAATCAACACCTTGCTGTGGGAGGTGTGTTGAAGAAGGGCCTCTATCTTAAATGAAATATTGTTTCCCTTGTGTAAGGAAGAGATTAAAATCCTTGAAATGCAAACTCTGGCAAATTGATCATCAAGGTAAAGAGATAGCAGGGGCTTGACCTTTCAGCCAAGCACAACATCTTTCTAACACTTGTATTTGCTGAATGCTGCCAATTACTGAAGACTAGCCATTGCTTTCATCTGGCTGCCTTCCTATCATTCAGCAGTGGTAGTGTAAATACTGGCTGGAAAGGAGGGAACTGAACTGAAGATGGATGATTGCTATAACCCCCGGTCCACACTAGAGGAGTCTTGTTTGTGGTGTGGAGGAACCCTCATGCTTTTGCATGAGTACAGGACAGCTCCAGTTCTTGGGTGGGTCCAGTTCTCAGGAGGGAGTCTAGTGGCACTGACACTACAGTATGAAAACAGACCATGCCCATTCAGATAAAGGAACACAGCACTCCCATTCCAGCTCAACAGCAAGTAATAGGAGAAAAAAAGATCCAGACACTTGCCTGTGAGAATGTAGGAGCAGCTCTGGAGGGCTTAGAAACTCCAGAGTATGCTATAATTCTCGCTCTCAAAGTTGGTCTGGGATCATACAAGCATCTTTGCAACTGTGACTTTATAATATTCCCTATAAAAGACTTAATCCTGGGAAAGGAGTCAGAATAGTCTACAGGTGAGCTGTTCAAAAGTAATTTTTAAAGCATAAGGCCTTGGTGTCTGTGTACATTTTGTAGATTCACTGCAACTTTTCCAGCTGCTAGAGCCTGATCCAAGCTGCACCAAAATGATCATTTTTCACATGGGACTGTGAAAGAAACTCTGTCAAAGGAAGACTTTGTACATAAACATCCCTATTTCAAATTTGAATAGTTGATATTCACCTAGAAACTCACTGGATAAAAATTTGAAAAGCAAGAACACTACAGAAAATCAAAACAGAAATAAAAGTGGGGGAGCCTTTGACAATTACAGTTACACACACACACACACACACAATCCATGTAGAAGATTGAGAAGTTTTCAGAATCAAGAACTGGGAGCTGAGAAATGCTAGAAATACAAGTATGTGCAGAATTTATTCTGCTTCCCAGTAAGTATGATTTTTAAGAAAACAATTACACACTGTCGTGGTTTTTTTCCCCACAGGACACCTGCCTCCTCCCGAGCACAGTAGGGGTAGTGTCTGAGGATGAATCAGGCTTGTGGAGTGGAGACTGTTGTTTGTGGGTTTACCTCCCTCAATTTGATTAAAACCTTGCCAAGCAAATTCTGGCGTATCTATACTGTTTAAAAATTGCTCCACCAGATGGTTATTATTCAGCTTATGGGGGAGGCACTGGGGGAGTTGTTTAGGAATCCAGAACTTTTTATGCATATGTCATCAAATTAATAAGGACTGTTTCTCTTAAAGGAGAGCTTGATTTGATCTGGTACAATGTGGGGGCCTCAAGACAGGGCTGGAAGTAGCAGTGCAATGCTATATCTGCTGCTTTCCCCTTGCTGTAGTTACCTTGCATTGGCTGTATCCCATCAGCAATGTGGGATGTGCGACAGAGGCACCTGGTAAGAGGTGAGGATGTAGGACATAAAAACTGCACTAAGGTGTCACACCAGTGATCCAGCTAGCCCAGGACCCCTTGAGGGTCTTGACTGGGGAGTCCTGCAGGGAGAGCAATATATTCACAGTGACTACTAGTAGACAGTGTCTGTCAGCTCTCTCTGTGGTTGGTGGAGAGAGATGGAGACTCCTGGCAAGGGCAGTTCAGACCAGGTTCACACCTCAGTGGCCCTGAACTGTCTTTCAGGGGACCTGCTTTCCCTCTGTTGCCACCAAAAGGGTGACAGGAAAGGGAGGCTTACTAGATGTACCAAGAGCTATTCACAGAGACAGGTACTAACCCAGTGCTTCTTGCCAATGCTCTCTTCCTCTGCCACCACTCACTCTGCNACCCATAGGATTAAGAAAACAGATCTCCTTTGCCCATTTTAACATAAAAGGAGCTGAAATAAAAGGAGAGCTCAAGCACATTTCTGGAGTTGGACCACAGGTCAAATTCTACTACCTGAGCCCAATGAGGAACACAAAAGTGCAAGTGTGTTATTCTTCAGATGGGGAAAATAGCTAGGAAGTGGTTTCTCTGTATTTAGATTTTCATACCTGTCTGCTGAGAAATTCCCAAATGCCAGATTTTGTTGTGGGGTCTTTTACTCTTTTAGTGCATACTCAGACTTTTTTTTACTCAAAAAAAAAAAAAAAATAGAAGGAGGGGGGGGAGAAGAGGGGAAAGATTAGAGTTTTTTTACCAAGGTTTGAAAAGGCTGAACATCTCTGTTTATAGGGGAGAATCCACAGTTCTTTTCTTGCTCTGAGACTGTTGTTCAGATAGGATTTCGTCAGCCAGACTAGTTTCATTTAGAAGTTCAAATGTGGCATGTTCTGTATGTAGCCTCTGATGAAGAAAATTTGCTTGGCTAAGACTGAAATAAAAATATTAATTAAGAAATAAAAGGATTCTAATAAAAATGGTCAACGATATCTTGGGAATATCCAACACATTATTTTTAATGGTTTGTGATGGGTGCAGAGTCCTATCCTCATATCCCCCCAACAAAGACATGCAGTATTTCTGGACCTCTGCACACAAAAACAGTGACCAAGGATTCATATAAATACACTGCCATGTGCGTATATCTTTATTCAGTTACTCAGGTAGTCTCATCAGAGCCCTGTTTTAGCTTGGCTCAGTGAACAGAAGCCAGCAGGTGTTGAATGTCTTCGCAAGTTTGACAGATTTGTTTTCAGCCAGCCTTTGTCTGTCTTGTTTATTTAGAAGATAAGCTTTTTGATTCACAGACTGTTTCTTTCTCTGGGTCCAATTCTGAGCCACTGAAGCTAGGAGATTTATCTTATCTTTAACAGGTACCCTGGCAGAGCCTATTGTGCAGGACTTGGTGTGGGAAAGAACATCTAGGTACTCCAGTAATACTAACAATTATTATTAATGATAATTGATTTCTGTAGACAAGGACTGTATTCTGTAAAGAAGCTGTTCCCAGTTATGGGTGCTGAGTACTTCTGATACAGGCACCTTCAATTTAACCTTACACAATATATCTGAATAAATGTGTGTGTACGTGGGGTCTTTCAAAGCACTCATCATTGTCCTGACTCTGCTGGCACTGATGTCAATAGAAGACTTTCTCTGGAGTTCAGATAGCTGATACAGGCCAAGACT
>VZTV01109299.1:8186-21348 GCA_013400875.1 Anhinga rufa
TTATGAGGAAAGGCTGAGAGACCTGGGCTTGTTCAGCCTGGAGAAGAGAAGACTGAGGGGGGATGTTATAAATGTTTATAAGTATCTGAAGGGTGGGTGTCAGGAGGATGACACTGGACTCTCTTCAGTGGTGCCCAACAACAGGACAAGGGTCAATGGGCACAAGTTGGAACACAGGAGGTTCCATTTAAATATGAGGAGAAACTTCTTCCCTGTGAGGGTGCCAGAGCAGTGGCACAGGCTGCCCAGAGAGGCTGTGGAGTCTCCTTCCCTGGAGACATTCAAACCCCGCCTGGATGCGGTCCTGTGCCCCCTGCTCTAGGTGTGCCTGCTCACGCAGGGGAGTTGGACAAGATGATCTCCAGAGGTCCCTTCCAACCCCTACCGTTCTGTGATTCTGTGATCTGTATCAATGGGGAACCTAAAAATATCAGTAATTTGCCACGCATAAAATATGTGATGGGAAATACCTTCCTTTTCTATACAGTTACTTTCCTGTAGAAGACAAAACCAGCTGTTTATTGCTGATAAATCTAGTGTAGCATGCTCTTCGCAAGGTAGTGGATATATGGAAGGAAACAGCCTGTAACGAAAGTATGGATTCTTTTCACTTAGCATGCACTACCTGTGTGTTTCTGGAGCTCAACAAAATTGTGGGATGCGCATGTGTAGCTAAAAGCCTTATCAGACTGATCGAAACATTTATAAAACACTCCTGATCAATGGAGTGAAGACAATGTGAAATATGTTTTCGGGGGAGATATTATTATCTGTGACAATCAATACAAATGTTGCAGACAAATTACTGTTTCAGAATATGATTTATGTTGAGTTATGCAGCCGTTTTCCTTTCAGTGCTAGTGTTTAGCCATTTGTTTAAAAATAAGAGGAAAATGTGAACTTCAGAGGCAACCGTACTGAGATTTTTTTTCCTTTTATTTTACTCTTTTATGAGTTCACTTTACTAATAATTCTATTGTATGGAAGATGGGAAAACCTGCCATTGGACTTGCAGTTGGATTGCATTGCTCTCTGGACTTCTCTCTTGTTTTTCTTTGGAGAAGAGCACCTGGTATAAGACGAAATGTGGACAGTTTTAATGAATGCAGGTTTCTGAATCCCTTTTACGCACAATTAAAATGACAACTAAGGAAAGAATGAGAATTTCTCTTGAAAATTGAGTCATTATCACCCAGCTATCTTGGAAATACCATGTAAGAGAATTTCAAAATGGTGGGCGGGATCTAAAGCCTCTGTGTTTTTTGAACCCAAAGCCTTGCAGTCAGCAATTTCTCTTCCCATGGGTTTGTGTGATGTCATGAGTTATTTAAGTCTCTTTTATTAAGGGCTTCTCAGCGAGTCCTTTATTTTTGGGGGGGAGCGGGAGGGGAACGTGTACAGCTCTGTTTTGCTCGGTACAATTTGTTTGGTCTGTTTATGCTGGGACACATATTTGTCTTCCATCCAGAAGGGTTATCTAGGTGGAAAGAAATTAATTTAGGCAATTGTCCTTAAAAGGCGTGCATGCATACAGCTAATCTAGCGTGTCCAAAATGCCTACCCTGCCCTAGTGTCTCCAGTTCACACTGGAACTGGTCAAGGGTAGGAATATGAAGCCAAATTTGTGTTGTTATGTGTGGCTACTGGAAAGCGTACATCCACATCCTTGCCTGTATACACGCAGATAGTTTCTCTCTGTTCAGAGTGTAATTATTGATTGCACAGGATTTGTCCTTCTGCATCTCAATTTTGAATGTTGTGCTGTGGGCACAACTGAAAACAGTTTGTGAAGATCAGTTTAGGGAAGAAAATCAACCCTCAGTTACAGTCTGCCCCCCTGAAACACTTGGCTATGGATTTGTGTGGAGATGATGGGAACTTCTAGCGTCAGGGTGAAATGAGGGAGTTGGGTATGAATGGGGTGGAAATGCTAGAAGGTGATACAAAAAGAACTTGGTAGTCTCTTGTGAAAATCCTTGGTAAGCAGGTTACTGTACTACAGTCCTGATTTCAGCTGGGTTTTATTCCTCAGGACCATGATGCAAACCAAAGTTCCTGTGGAAGCTGCTATGAAGACAGCACTCTTTCATAGTTTGCCCAGGTGGTTAGTTTTGTGTAAAGATTTTAAAAAGTCTTTCTGAGAGTTATGTACTGCTTTTGCCGTCAGATATGGATGAGATGAAAGCCATGAAACTATTTACAAAGATCTCTGGAATTCAGAATATAATTAAACTTCTGCTCTTGAAAGATTTTTATGACAAAAATGCTTTTGGAGAGGAGTTTATGGAGTGTCCAGAGCTTATTCCCAATAACTACTGTGTCTTATAAAGTGTCTTAGCATTTAATGTAATATGTGCATACACGACATTAAATTGTAAAGTGATATTCAAGCTAAAAATTAGTTTGATCTTCACAAGAAGTTTGAAGGGCTGCAAAATCTTGTGGAAAATGCTTATTAGGATTCATCGGTTTTGCCCAGAGGACTCCATTGAAACATTAAGTAATTTTTGGCTTTTTGTAACATTAATCATGAAGGTAGTGTGGTAGCTCAGAACCCGGAAGGACTAAATTGTGTGCAGAGGGTCTCTCTGGCTGTCAAAACAGTAGTATTAGTGGGGGGGTTGTAGGCATTGTGTGGGGCTCATTAGTTTTCTTCTGTCTCTGAATTGTCTTCTACTTTTTGCAAGAACATGTATATACTAACAGTGGAACAGATAGCATCTCTTTTTCCCCTGCTGCTGGTCGCTGCATCCTCCTACTACAAGCAGGTTTTGATTTAGATTTCTCTCATGGTAAAATTGAATTCATGTTAAATGTAGCTGTTGCACATTGGTTTTCAGACAGTTCTGGTGTGGTGGGAGCAGCACTTTCCTTTGAGCTCCAAACCAGAGAACCCCAGCAGTGTTCAGTTTCCTTGCTTAATTCTAAAACATCATGAATTGAAAGCAACAGAGTGATATCAGCCTTCATAGGGAGAATGTTTTCAGTTGTATCAGGGAACCTTGTCTGTAGTATCTAATGCTCAGTTGCTGCCACTTCTCTTTTCCCTCACCCATCTTCCCTCCCTGCATTTTTTTTGTCCCTTCTTTCCCCATATAATCAACTCATTCAGACACTGATGTTCTTGTTTGGGTCTTTAACTGATTTCTAAAGAAAGAAACAAAAAATTGCTTTGGGAATCTCACAAGAATAGACTTTTCAATGCAATCCCAATCTCAGATTTGTTTGATGGGGTTCATTGCAGTTATGCCCTTACTCATTGCTGTGGTAGTAGTGGCCAAAAGTTTTTTGTTTCAGCACAATTGCTGTATATTTATTGGTATCCTAAAAAAAGTATTTTAAAAAGCTAGGAAAAGAAATCCCCCCAAACCTTCCAAAAGATAGCAGCAGTGTAGGTAAATATTTCAAACGATGTTGGAAAGGTGGCTTTAAATTTCCTTTTTAGTCTAAATTATTTAGAAAATCAGCTACTGTGTAGCTTTCTGAGTGGTTGTTACCACAAACGTCTAAGTCAGTTGCAGTGAAAGGTTCAATTAGGTTTGACAAAACCAAATGTAAGGTTAGGAGTTGTTCATCTTCAGCTGGGTTTCTAATTTTTCTGGCAGCCACATAACCACTGTAGATAGGATTTCTAGCTGATATTGGATGAATGCCATTAAAAATACTTAAAATCACTTGAGATGGCAAAAATTTTCCTATCCTTCTTTATTTAGAGCTTGTTTTTCACCAGCATTACAAAATCTGTTGTTGTGGTTGTCTTTGCCCCTGACTTTCTAGGAGTTCCAAAAAATGTATCTGCCTGCAGGTGCTACTTGACATTGGAGGTGGTGAAGCTGGCAGTAAGCTAGCTTGGGATACCATCATGTGTCTTGAGAGTCTCCCTTCGCTTGGCTTCTCCAGTGGGGTAAATTATCCCAAGTGCTGAAGTCCACTTGAACTTGGACTAAAATTTAGACTGTTTAATGCTGTAAGTGATTATAAAAGTAAGATTGCAATTTTATTTTCCATGTGTTGCTTTCAATATCTCTTCAGACTTTTTTTTTACCTTGGATCATTACTTTTTTAATGAAAAGTGAATTAAAAAAATATATTTTTACATCTCAGTAAAGTCTTGCAATGTATTTTTTTTTAAAAGTGTACTTCTCACACTAAATGAAAATTTGACAGGAAAAAGAAATTTCTATGAACAGAAAACGTCCCAAGTTTTCCATTGAAACCTGAGGTTCATTTGATTGAGCATTAAGGATTATGAAACTAAGCCAGAGAAATGCAATTTTCTGAATATGTATTTTAAATTCTTCTAGCTAATGTTATCCTTGGAAAGAGAAGCTACAGTGCAAATGTTTCTGAAGTTAGCAACTCTGTAAATGCACATAGCGTTTGAAGGCTGTGGCAAATGAGGTAGGAGTGTTCATCTCCCTCACTGTACTACTTTAATGTAAATTACTTTCCTGAATATCCATTTTGTGTACAGGGAGCAGTACACAACAGATGCTTCATATGCTTAACTAGGATCATTTAAAAAATGGGGCATCTTTGTAACACCTCTCCCTTCCTTGGCCATCAGTATTTCATCTGGCACTGGCGTTGCTTCTCAGAAGAAAGTCATCTAACAGCAGCACAGGCAGCATCTCTGCCCAAAACCAAACACTGATAGAGAGTAGAGTTGTTAGTGGTATGTGATTCCAAAGTGGAGTCTATAACCATGAGGAAACTGTAATATATTAATAGGCAGATGAAATATTAAATATTAAAAGGAGTTTGTCAGAGGAGTATCCAGGTGTGCCATGCAGGCTGCCAGCAATAACTAGCTCCCACTGATATTATAAATAGTCTGTGGCTTGTTATGTTTTAATTCAGAACACCTTAAAGGGCAACATATCAATATATAACTATGTATGTCCCTGTATGCTCTTTCAAAAATTAACTGGCATTTGGTAAAATGAAGAGCAGACTCCTTGGCTCCTCAGACAGGACCTGCTTCTATAAGAGTTTTGCATGAGCCAAAGTAGTGTCAATAAATAGTGTGAGCTCTGAATAGAAACATTTGCTTGGGAAGTAGAGAAGTACACTGATACGGGTTGTTTTAAATGTACCCGTAGTGATGAATTGTTATTTGAGAAGTGATGCCTGACTGTGCTTTTTAAGATGGTATCATGATGCACACAAATTGTCTGTATCTTTCTTTAAAGAGGGTCCTTCCTCATGAATGCTGAATTTTAGTCTCAATATTTAATTTGTTTTCTTCCTTTTCTAGATAATTTGTATCCTCTTTGTCACTGCTTCCTGTCAGTTTCCATACCTATGCAAATGATAAATTTTTTTTTCAGTGTTCTGATGCATTTTTTCTGTTTGTAAAGTTCTTGTTCTTCCTGAAAAAAGTAGGAGTTGTTATTCTACCGGAATGTACGTGAAGCCTCGCAGCTCCATTACTAATGTAAGGGTTCATCCCTTGAAAATAACACTGCACAGTGTGTGCTAGCACAGACTTCTTCACTCCCTTGGAAGTGGCTATTATTTGTTGAGCACTGTCAACATACTCGGCGCTGTGTAATATAAAGGAAGAGGAGGATGGGATTTCTGCCCTAAAGGGTTTGCAGTCTGTTAGATGCACAAAACAGATTAGATAATGCTAAATATGGCACCGGTCAGATGCAGTCTGAAAATGCCACAGATCTTTTTAATATAACGTCCTCCTTTGATGGATATAGTCTGTGTTTTAATGGAAATATAAAAATACTCTTGGCTTCCCCGAAGACTTTACAAAAAGCTACATCTGAATAACTGACAGGTAGGATCTATCATGCCAAGCTTAAGCTTATTGCTAAGCCAAAATATCTGATAAAGATGGTTTGCCTACTGGCAAAGAATTAATTGGATTTCATACTTTGAGTCCTTTCTTTCGCTCCATTGTTATTATCATGGAGTTACAGGAGGTAAAGATACAAAAGACCTATTAAGTCATCCAGGCGACAGACTTCTCAAAGCCTGCCTTCTATTACCCTTTCTTTTTTTTTGAGAGTCTGACCTTTCTTAATTTCATGTGTTATTCCTAATTGTATCTAGTTTTTGCCATCCTAAATAATTCATTTTCCTTATTGGCATATGTATCTTTCAAATATTTCTAGGCTGTTACTGTGTCCCCTGGAAAGCTGTTCCTTAGCCAACCTTTATGCAGCTAACTTTTAATGTCTTGATGTAATCAATCTCCTCAGTCTCCACTTATCATTTTTGTTGCTTCTCTAATAACTCTCTCTAATGTGTTATCTTTCTGGTAATGAGGTGTCCAGAGCTGAATGCAATATTTCATATGTGCCTGTGCCAGAGCTCTGTGGAGGGGGACTTTCAGCTCTCTGCTCCGGGAATTGATGCATCTGCAGATGCAGACAAAACCCCAGAGCTTTATTGCGCTATATTGTGTAGCAAACAGGAGACCAATTGATTCAGATGACAACGGCTTTGTATCATTTCGTGTGATAAAGCGATGTTATGTATGTTTTTCCATGCAAGTGTGAATGGGATCGTCTAGATTTTTATCTCCACAGGAGTGAACTATATTCAGAGAAAAGATTTGTTTCTTTTATCCCCTCATAATAACGTAGACAGTTAAAAGCTGAACAGACAAGTTAGTTTAAAATAACGCCGAGGTGATCAGCAGTGTCCTGCTGATGATCTCTCCTTTGAACATCTGCTGGCACCCTCGGGGGGAATGGTTGGGATAAGAGTGATTTCTGCTGACTCATTATGGTTTATTAACACCAGATTGGATATATTTGCAGTGGAGATGTCCCTGGGGAAGTGGCAGCTAGAAGCACCAGTGCTCTCTAGGTGTGCCGTATTTGCTTGTGATTAAAAATAAATAAATCCTCACACTGGAAAGGGTGGGGGGTTGCAATCAGGACATGAGGCCTTGGGAAGGATAAAGGAAGAGTGCTCCTGCAGTAAACCCTCATTATTTTGAGGTGCTTTGAGGGAATTGCAGCTGTGATTTGTATGCTCTGTGTAACAGAAGACATGAGAAGGTAGAAGGGCGATGGAAGGGGAGAAGAGGCCAGGGAAGTGCAGCCTGTCCTGGTGGCGTGCTCCAGGCTGCCGATCCTGGCTGCCAATCCCAGCTGCCAGCTACAGACCCACAACAAAGAAGTCAGGCCAGATTTAGAACCGAAGGAGAAAACAAATGATCTGAAATTGTGTTTGACATTATTATGAAGCAGTAAAGAACTAAGCTTGCTATGATGTATTAAATACATTTTTCATATTTAGCTTCTCGTGCACAGAACTGAACTATGTCCAGTTAAAATTTTAACAGGAAAGTGCAGCTGCTGATCTGAAGGGGAATTTGGACTCCAAGCACCTGGGATCCCTGTTTGTTTGAACTTTTGACAGCACCTTGTCTTTCTTGCCTTTCCTGCAGGAGCTGTGAGCTAATATTCTGTTTCAGTTTATTTGACTGATTCAGTTTAGTGGCTGGTAACTGACCCAGTTAAACTAGTAGGAAACTTATTTACCCTCTTCCTATCTGCAAATAAAAGCTGTGTTTGGCACGAAGGTCTGCCAGGGCTGTAATATTGGAAGAATGTGGGACCCAGAAGTGGTTGTGTCCACTCCCTAATTTGAATAAACCTAGCTTCCTTCATATGTACACAAGTCATTGAAAGTAATTTTTTAGTGAATTAATACCATTTTGTCATGTTCTTTTTGTGCCTTTTAAAAAGGACTCACTTTCATTCAAGCTGAGCTTGGTATAAATAGAGTAAAATCACTAGAGAAACGTAGCTTACTATTTTCTAATAAAATAAATATGAAGATACAACTCTGGTAGGTTGGAACTGTTTAAATAGTGTTTACGTAATGTGGTCTCAGAACATACAGTATATATTCTGACTACATCATGATTTGATTGTGGATGAACCTGCTTTAATGATTGCTATCCAAAGAGAATCACATCTTTTGAAGATTAGCTACAAAGTAGAAGTGTGGATTAAGACTGATTTAAAGCCAGGCTTTATACTAGTTATAATAGAAGATTAAAACTGTCCCAGAGAAGCTACGTGGTAGTTCTGCTTGTTCTTCAGTTGTGTATTTGAGGCAGTGGGATTTGTATCTTTTGTCCCTGCATTCCTGTGCAAGGCCTGTGGTCTTGGGTGACTGGCAGGATAAAGTGTTCTTGTTCAGCACATAGGTTCACTTCAGCACGTAAGTATTGGTGGAGAGTGTCTGACTGGTCCCCAGACTGGCAAGCCATGGTCCTTGTTAGCACTGCTTTGGGATAGTTTGTTCCCAGTGTCTGAGTTAGTATCCCAGTATCTGGGATAGTTGTTCTTCACTGTTTAGTGCTGTCCCTTGAGTACCTAGTTGGGGGCAGATCCCGATTTTGAGCAGGAGGTATGGTAGGATGCTCCCAATGTTTTATTTTCCCCTAACTTGGAGCAAGCCTGGATCTCCTGATAATACAAAAGGAAATTAAGCCTCCCAGCTGTACCTAGTTCTTTTTTTTGTTGTAGGTGATCATAATCTGCCACAGATGGGTAGGCATGTATTGTTCCCAACCTTCTGGCCTGCTGAGGACAACAGAGAAGAACAAAGGGCAAAACCGCTTGCCTCATCACAGTCTAAGGTTTTAATTTATTCCTTAGCTTTTCAGTCAGCCTAGCATATACAGAATATAAAACCAATGTGTTAAAGCAATATATGCAATCATCGGCCTTGAACTGCAAAGTGTCTTCTACTTCTGTGCTTTATTCAATGTATCTTACTGGGGGATACACTGATATATGCTAAGAGAAAAGAAGTCTGAATTAAATTAACCAAAGAAGAACGAAAGCTTTGCAAGCAGAGTAGCATCATTCTTCCAACTTTCTAAAGGTTTTTTTTAAAGCACAAATTAATTAGTCTCTCAGCCCCTCTGAGATAAAGATCCTTTTACACAGGGCTGAGGCCAGGAGAGACTGTTAACATCATTTAGTCTGATTTTCCCCTTAGTGTATGCCAGGCAAATGCTCTCTTAATGTCTCTCACAGACAGCCTAATGTGGCTTTTCCTGCTGGTCTTCAATAAGTTATTGAGGACTTGATCTGAAAGAACTGGATGCTGCAGGGCAGATCGCTGGCTGCTAGATGCTAGACCCTCCAGTGTGTGTGGTACAGCAGACTGTCATGTGTATGGGCATCCTATCCAGTGCTTGTGGAAAATTAGTCCCTTGGACAGGGATCTTCAGCAACTGCTTGGAACTAGCCGGTAAGAAAGCAGAGATAAGTCCTCAGCCCCATCCCTCTCCAGAGCTTAGGTATTTAGCCCAGACCCTCAGGGAAATGTTTCTTTCCATTTGAGTTCACGGCCTGCAGCCCTCTCCTGAAGACAGGACAAAGTGATTTTTTTTTCATTTTTTTTTTTTTCCAAAACCCCAAGCAAAGCTGGTTGTCCTTTAAAGTACAGGCAGTATTTAATTTCTCTTATAACCTGGAGGGATAGAGACTGACAGATATCACTTAGTTGGAGAATATCCAGACTGTCAGGGAAGGAAAGGGAGCCTAGGTTTACTGCCAGTCCTCTTTGTCTCCCACCAGGTGCATAGACAGTAATATGTCCTGGTCAACTCCTTTTCCTCTGTAATGAGCAGTTGAACATTTTGACTAGGCTGATACCAGAGACAGATGTTGAGCATGGTGCTGTTGCCAAAACACTACCTGTGAGGCTTTAGCTGATGGTGGAACTCAAAAGCGTGTGACTTGGAAGCATGTTGAGTGGTTTAGACCACCAACAAATTACCGGGATATAGTCTCTGTCCTCAGCTTGTAGAGTAAGCTACATTTTAGTGGAGGTGAAAATATTTGAAATGAGTCCTTTATATTTTGCTATGAACTGACTCCTCTTGGTTAGAAAGACCTAACAGCATATTGTGTCAAATCACTTGCATAAAAGGCTTTCTGCAAGGTTTCAATGCTACGGGTTTTCTAAGTCCTTAATTACTTCCAGTTTAACACTTACGTGTTTTTAAAATATCAAACAAATACTAGAAACAAAAAGTAACAACATAGAGAATACGTTTGCAAAAAGTTAGCTTCCTCTAGACTTTTTCTTGAAAATATTTTTCAAGTTTGTTTTTAAAGCAAAAGCCTTTGCCTATTAATCTCTACTGAAACATCATCAAAACTTACAGTACAAAGGACCGGTAAATCTCTCTTGAATCTACTCTATTCTTGCCAGCTGTGAGTCAGCACTGTCTGTTATTTTTGCTAAGATAGCACTGTAGAGTAGTCACATAAGAAATGAAGTCCTATCTACAAATTACTGCAGAAATTATGGAATAAATTAAAAATATAATGTAGAAAAACATCCCCTGTAAAGAGGATGCTTTTAACATAAGATACGGGACTTTGATATCAGGATATACTGCATAAGGCTTGTCTTGACCTCTCTTGGGAATTAAAGTACCTGTATTCTCAATGCAACCAGTTAAAGTACATGGCAAAAAAACTTAGCTATAGCGGTGGAGGTTTGTCTTCACCACAACCACGTTTCCTATCCTGAGGAGAGTTTTGTTCCAGTTAGGGGTGTCTTACAAAAGCATGTCTTAGTGACTGAGCAAAGAGGTCATGGCTTTCAGAAGGTCCAGTATGATTTGGAAGCTAAAGTAATTTATGCTGAACAATTTTGGCACTTCTGAGGATCTGTTTGGATGTTAGCGGAGGTTAGACACGCTAGTACCTATGTCACTTAAAATGAGAATAAGGCATCCTGTGGAAAATCTTAACCTTGGTTTTCATTCCTTTAATTGCTACACTTCACTCCTGTCCCTTTGAATAACTTTTTTTAACACTCTGGTTGGAATAACTTTGAAGGTCCCTTCCAGTACCAGTCCCTTCTCTCCCTGCTTTCCTATTTGTTCCTCTGGGCAAGCAGGTTGTTCTTATAATTAAGAAATGGGGACTTTTGGGATTTGGGATAATTACAACATCACTTTTCAGGATGATGACAACTGATATTTCAGAAGCTTTCCAAGTCTGAAAAGGTTGTTATCATTGTACGAAAAGTCAGCATCTTTTTTTCCTTCCTCCTTTATTATTGTATCATTTGAATTGTCACATAATGATTTTGTAGTGTTCCAGAAGAGGCAAAGTCTGTAATTCTTTTATTTTTAATAACTTAAAAGACATTTGTGGCAAAATGGTTCTTATGGTTCTATTGAAGTTTGCTGATCCCTACTGCTTATCCCCTTGCTGAATTCCAGTCTGAGATACTGAAGAGTGGTGTGGTGGAAATACCAATACCATTTTAAGTGAAGGATGGCAACTTCAGGAGGTAAATGACCAATTGCAGTCAGTTAATTCCATAAGAAATTAAAAATCAGGACTTGCAAAATGATCTCTTTTAAGAGTGGCTGTCATGATCTGTAGGAGACTGTTTCCAAACAGATTAAGCTTCCTGTTAAACACTGAAGTCTAATATTGGATTTTACGGAAGAGGGATTCATTCTTGAATTCTTTCCCACACATTTTTGCCCCCAGCTATAACTTGAAGGCTTGTGCTGCTAGTTTTAACTACTCAATATGTGGCTTAGCAAACTGTGTTCAGATCACAACACAACAACACAAGTGTGTCAGGGAGATCTCAGTGAACTGTGTTTTTTTTCACATCTGATAGGTCTTTTACTATTCAGTAGTCAGCCAGTCAAGTGACTTCTAATATGTTGGTGACTGCTCTCACTTAAAAATGGATGTATCAGTTATCTTCTCATGCTTTACATTTAATGGTCAGATCAGCCTCTGCACTGTAATTTTAGTTTGTTTTTAGTGTACCCTTTTTAGTTGTTCTAGGTGGCATATTTCAGATGAAGTTGCTTTATTGAATCTCTTTGGGGAAATTAGAGGAGGAGATTAGAACTGAATTGTTAATGCAAAAACATACTTTGCTAAGTTACTAAGAGAACTACTTTTGGGATGCTTATTGCTGCAGCATGTATGGATATGAATGTATTGATCATGTACCAATTTTTTGCAGACCCTCCCTCCTTTTTTCCACAAAAGAATATCTATTTGTATGTATGTATATCTAGTTTTTTCTTTTTGATTGCTTTATTTTCATCCTTAATTCTGTCACTCTTAGACAGCAGTGATAGAGTTTTGTGTTTTCACTCCCTTGTTGCACAGCTTAGCATAGATGCATTTTGAAGTATCTTTCAGTGAACAAGTACAGGCCACTTATTTCACACAAAAAGTGCTGAATGAGTCATACTTCTTTCCTCCCTCTTCCTTTTTTCCCCAGTCTTCAGCATATTTGTATTGCCTGAAAAACAGCCTTGCTGTGAAGTTTTGCAGAAGTTCATTATATAATCTCCAAGCTTGTGTTGCTGTCAGCATTATTCAGTGAACTTGCCGTGGTTGCTTTTATTCTTCTCCAGTTTGCTGTGATAATGGTTTTCAGTACCTTTTGTGTTATCTTCTTCAGTTATCTGGAACAAAAAAAAAGGTCTTAACAGATGAAGCTGTTCTAGGGGTTCAAACTATGTGGTAGGTGAAGCCTGTCATCGTATTTGCCTGTCCAGCTGACAGTGAAGTAACACACAACTACTTTTTTTTTAAACTTTTTGGTGTTTCTCTTATGTTAAGGGGAAATTTCCCCGCTCCTCTCCTGGGAAATTGTTGTGTGAAGCTCCAGTGTGAAGACTTTTGATGCATTTGATTACATTGATTAGTTAAGCAGAATTCATGTCCACAGCAGTAAACTGTTCTTCATCTTTGCTGTTCATCACTGTCAATTTTGCCTAATTAAAATTCACTCCATTTTAAAAGACTGTATCAAGTCACCAGTTTTGCTATGAACATTTGTTTGAATCACCCATTCCTTATTTACCTTTGAGATTTAACTATTGCTGCATGCAACAATGTTAATAGTAATTGCCTAAATAATAATGAAGCTTGGAACTTATCTGGGTTTAAACAGCATCAAAGAACCCAAATTATAACTTTTTATACTTTTGAGATGTCTTTGTAGTTTATTTTTGTGCTTAAATATGTTGGAGGTACTTCCTGTTTGTTTAGGCTAGTACGTAATTCTTACCTCCATAAATTAAGGCACAGCGTTCTAGTATTGCATTTCATCCTGTCAGTCCTACATCCTGCTTGCTTCCCTCACCTCAGCATCTGTGCCCCTGAGAGAGGCC
>VZTV01109299.1:23081-36170 GCA_013400875.1 Anhinga rufa
TTGCACGTGTCCACATGTATCTGTTCTGACCCTGGTTTGACTTTGTTGGATGTGACATGCGCTGGCAGTACAGTTGGTTCCTTGGAAAAGTTGGCAGACAGTGAGGGAAAGTTGCTGAGGTTCACCCCCGTGCCAGAAATCCCCCCTGATCTGTAAGGATGGATAGGACTTTCTCTACAACTCAGTTGTAGACCTCTTACAGAGTGAGCTCCTTGTGAAGGGGTGGTTGGACAAATAGTAGGCGTAGGTTAATCATTACCCATGTCTCCCAGGATGTGTTCTTGTGCCTTAAGTTTGTTCTAATACCAGTATTGGCTTTAAAACAAAAAAGTGGGGGGCGGGGATACAAAGACATCCAGCTGTGTGATGATGGATGTTGTCCAGCAGTGGAGGGGCAATCACTAACTCATTATAAAAGCCGGTGTGAAGTCAGGTGGTTCCTCACCAGGTGTAGCAGGTATTATCACATTTCATTTGCTTTCTTTGCCTTCCAGAGGTACATAAGTCAGGCCTCTCTTTTTCTTTTTTCCTGTGCCCTAGATGTGAATGTACCATGGTGATCCATTAGTCTTATTCTAGTGAGCGATTGAGGACATCAGCTACCAACAGTGCTCAGAGCAGTTTGTATGTCTGTGGTCAGCAAAACCAGCCAGCTCAACTCAGCCTCTGATTGCAGGCTAATGAGATAGTTCTTCTCAGTGAGAGATGTATGCTCTCCATCATGCTGTCTTGTTGTCATGGTCAGTCTGTTACAAAGGTACAAATTCCATTTTCTGACCCCCCATCTCCAGCCAGAGATCTTGAGGTCGGACAGGGTCAATGTTACCTGTGGAGTCAGCACATGGGTTAGCACCATGTTTATCCCAATGTCATGGCTCTAGGACTATATAGAGGCAGTTGTCATGTCCTTAAAACCTGAAATTCCTGAAGTGATGTCTTCGGATTTATGAAGTTTCTTTTTTGGAAGCTCCTTCCTGTGTTCTGAGTCTGGAGAAGCCTGAGTCCATGTGAGGTGATTTGAACTCACAACAATATTTAATTCAGGTTGATGTACCTTTACTGCTGAGCTAAATTGCTCTGTTAATAGTGTCCAGAACAGTGAATGACTTGATTAGGAAGAGAAAATCTGATTGATAAACTTATTTTCTTGAAGAATAATCTGGCTTCTTTGAAATAGCCTTTCTTTTGAATCATTACTGTGATATTATTTGTGTGCATCTGTACTTTAAAAATATTTTTCTTTTATTTAAAATGTGGTCTCTTGACAAGCTTTATCAAATACTCCTTCCTTAAGTGCAACTTTAGAAGTATTTTGAGATGGAAATGGATATGTTTTCTACAAGTAAATGGCAGGTTTTTTGAAAATGCCCATCACAGTTTTTAGTTTATCTCAATTGCAAACAATCAAGAGATTAGCAAGCAATGATTTTTTTGTCCCTAATTCTCATATCAAAGCTGTTTGCGTTAACTAGATAAAACACATTCTGAGGCAATATGTGCAAAGGCTTGTTCATTAGCAATAAGGATAAAGTTATCCTCACTTGACCTGCAGTTTTTTCTTTGTTTTGTGCTTTTTCCAGATGCTTCTAAAGCATTTAAATGGAAAAATAATTTATATCTGAACTGCACTAGCGTAATTTTATCTTCATGTTTTGTGTTTTATTGCTTAATTTAAAACAAATCTGTAAGAAATAAAGGTAATGAGTGCTGCTCTTTCAAAAAACCATTAATGCTACTGAGATTCATATATTTTTAAGTTTCATCAGAGAACAGTGTTATTCAGTGAAGAAAATTCTGACTTTCTAATTCTTAAAATTATTATAAACATAAATCCCTCTATGATTACTTGTATGAGTGTAGCGTTAAAGGTATTATACAAGACGACTATTGTCATAGCTTTGCTATCTCATTTAGGCCCATTCTGTGTATCCCAGTTGAGCCCCAGAACCACTGCATTTTGTATCTGACTTCCCCTTCCATACGGGTTGTCATTAAGAGGAGTTCAACCCTCTGACCCCTTGCCTCTATCCTTGTTACATCTTCTTGTGCTAGTTACCTACTGTGAAGCATGAATGCTCATCAGGAGTTGAAGCAGTAGGCTTCCAGACTCTGTCTGGGAGTTTTATGCAGGTGGACAAAGGAGCTGTGATTGAGGCAAAGAGATTTTTGCTTCTTTTTTCCAGTGGCAGTACTGTGAGCGCTGTCTATTTGAACTCTTTGATTCAATCTGCAATGCCTCACCCCATCGGTAATTTGTTCCGGCATTCTCTATGTCAAATCTGATACAATCTTCATGGAAGGGATGAGAGTGTCCTTTTAAATCCTAGAATGAAAAGATTTTGTTTCTTTAGAAATTCAGAGTTTTGCTCTTTCTTCTTGACAACAATTTTAAATGGATGCTGTCTTTAAATGTCATTATTTTTACGCAGTATGCTGATGCTTTAGAGCTATTTTGAAGCAGAGCTTTAGTAACATCACTGGATGCTATGGGAGGTTGTTGAACTCAAAAGCCATTATTATTGGAGAAAAGGTTTAATTGCTTAGGAAGAGCAATTAAAGAGAAGTCTTGGAATTGTAGTTTTGCTCCCCAAGAGCTGGAAGTGCTGAGAGGTGCTGATCTCGGGAGATGACCAGGAAGAAGGATTCAAAGCAGAACGCCATCAGTGAGAGAATTAGTAACTGAACTTACTAAAAATTAATGTTAAGGTGAGTAATGGGATAGGTGACTATTTTCTTCACTTCTCCGAGTGTGCGCGTGCCTTCTCAAGAAGGAGGGGGCTTTCTGTCTCTTACGAAGAAAATCACACCTAGAAAACAGAAGTGCTTGAAACTTCTGTCTCAAACTTGGTTTGTGGGATTTTTTGAAAGATTCTGGTGTTTTTAAGGTAAGTCAGTTGTGAAGACATTTGCTTCTGCTAAGGTGGGTCCCCCCGCTTGTTGTGTTTAGTGTTGCATTGATTCTTGAGGATGTTCGGTTTTTCTTTTTATTTCTTTGTTCCACTGATAAATCAATAAATATTTCAACTTAGCTAAAGCTGATCAGAACAGAAATAAGTTTTTCAAGGGGCTTTTTGAAGGATCTCTTAATTTTTTTATCAGTTCTACTGATAAAAAGCCTGAAACATTGTGCTTGGGGGCAGAAGAATTTCCATTAAAATTATAAAAGGAAGTGTGAAAAATGATAACAGGAAGAAATCTAAACAGAAGCATTGAATTGAAATATCATTTGACTTGTGCTGGGATTGGGTGTTCCCTGTTATGCCCTATGGAAAATAACTTGCCTGTGATAGTTTGTGCTGATGCAGCACTGAACAGCTGTTCACACTGAGATTGGCCTTTGTATATGTTGGCCATTTAAGTATGTGAGGGGATAGTAGCGTTGAGCTGGAAGCATATTAAGTAATGCAGATAAAACAGGATTTTGCTGAAATTACTTATATTGGTTATTCTTTCAAAGATGCAGAGACCGTAATGTCCGTGCAGAACAGACAGGGAAGTTTGTTTTATGTCAGGGGATCTTCCCATTTCTGTTTTGCTGTCTTCGCCCTTCTTTTCCAACAGCTATCTATCAGATTCAGAATGAAGCACCCTGGTAACTCCTAACCCCTCTCCCTGCAGCGGTTCCTGTGCTCTGACATGCCTTGACATGCCTCCTTCCCCAAAGGCTGCCTTCCTTACCAGCCCACCTTAGCTGCAAATGTTCTGTATGTGGTTTCTCTGTTAAGGTGAATGCTGACGCTAACGCTATAGGAACAGAGACAGTTGATGCAAATTCTTAATGCTGTGACTACAGATAGGTGAGACACCTTTGTTAACAGTCTTTTGAAGAAGGGTGAATGGAAATGGGGAAAAAAAAGAGGAAAAAAGCAGGTCAGAAGCAGAGCCCTGCTGAGAGGGTGAGAGGAGTGAGAGTTTGTTTCTGTGGCATATACCAGCTGATTAACTTTTTCCTTTGACCTCTGCAAGTTACAGTCTCTCTTTGGGGAGAGTTTGAGGGCCCCCTCAGTAGGCATTGTCAATCACAGTCGGTAGGCGGATCTGCCAGCTAGGCTGCCCTGCCCTCTGTGAACTGTTGGCTTGTCTCAGATGTCCTCTAGGGAGGGGTGATATATCCCTATGTAGGAGGCTGGAAAACAATCTCCCTGAACTCTGACTGTTTCTGGTAGCGAGGATATCCCCACTGAGCTTCTGAATCATTCTGGTCCTTCAGGTGACACAATGATGCGGCCCATCACCTGTGGTGAAATGTGTATTGGCAGGATGCAGCGTACCCTCTTACAGCTGAGGGGTGGGATTTGGTTTCATTTCCGTAATTCTAATTTTAGAAATGAAACACCAGAAATAGCCTTAGTTTTGGTAATATGTTTAACAGACTTTGGCTGTGGGTCTGTTGAAGCAGCATGCAGTTTGGAGCAACAAACTGAGCAGTTGGATGCTTGGATTCAGCTCCTGTCTCTGCCTCATTCCCTTGGCTGATGCTGACACGTCTTTCTGGGTCTGTTCATGTAACTGTGAAATGGTGAAACAGTTCCTCTCTCCACAAAGAACATCACCCAGTTTTGGGGATCCAGCAGTGAATGGTGCTTGTTTAAAGGCAGGACACTGAGCAGTTCCTTGGCACAGGAACTTCCACATGGAGGAGGTAACATGCAGCCATCATCTGGAGGCTGCTGGGAGGGATTGTCTGATCCTGGGCAGAAGCCTGAGTAGCCCGAGAGCTGCTCTCATTTTGCCAGGAGGTAATTCCACATGGGATCTTCTATTAACTGTCATAGCTAGTCTAGAAGATATTTCATTTACTCACTGTTTTAGGCAAAAATGAGAATCCTCGCTTTGTTTCAGCAGTTGCAGTGCACAAAGCACACTTACAAGAGGCTGAGATTTGCCGTTAAATACAGTCCAGACATACAAGCTGTCACTTTACTCTGAAGCCTCTTGATCTGAAATAGTTGTGGTTCCCATCAGCTAGAATTCCCATTGCAGTAGCCAAAGTACATTGCTGCCTCCATGCTTTTTGTAAGGAGTTTTTTCCTGAAATAGGTTTTTTTGAGCAGTAAAGTATATTTTTTCCCCTCTGTTGTCCATCTGGTCCCTTCCTCCACATCCAAAATGTCATGATTACCCATTCCACATCACCAGAGATAATTTAAGAGTCTTAAAAAACCAGCAGACGTTTGTGGAAAGGATTTGTAGCCCATTAGAGTGCCTGTGTGTTTTTCCTCTGCTAAAGAACCTTTGCATTATTGTGCTGTTTCTAAGGATGAAATTGCCCTCAAGGAAAACTGAAGTCCATCATAAAAATGTACTTGAGACCATTCTTTTCCTAGAAATCACTCTAAACAAAAGGTGCGTTATAGGTTAACGCTGAAAGTGCAGAGCCTGTTTCTTGGACAGTTTAGGTCAAAACAATAAATATTCTTCAAATAATTGACAAAGTAGGATAAGGACTTCTATTTTTGTTATAGATTGAATGAGTTATAGCTATGTTGGATTTCCCGTGCCCTGGTAGAGAGCAGATTACATTAACAGTTTTCAAAACTGATGAAGTCTCACAGAGTCACAGAACGGTAGGGCTTGGAAGGGACCTCGAGAGATCATCTTGTCCAACCCCCCTGCGTGAGCAGGCACACCTAGAGCAGGGGGCACAGGACCGCGTCCAGGCGGGGTTTGAATGTCTCCAGGGAAGGAGACTCCACAGCCTCTCTGGGCAGCCTGTGCCACTGCTCTGGCACCCTCACAGGAAAGAGGTTTTCCTCATGTTCAAGTGGAACTTCCTGTGTTCCAACTTGTGCCCATTGCCCCTTGTCCTGTCATCGGGTGCCACTGAAGAGAGTCCAGTCCCATCCTCCTGACACCCACCCTTCAGATACTTATATGTATTGATAAGATCCCCCCTCAGTCTTCTCTTCTCCAGGCTGAACAAACCCAGGTCTCTCAGCCTTTCCTCATAAGGGAGATGCTCCAGTCCCTTGATCATCTTTGTGGCTCTCCGCTGGACTTGTTCCAGCAGCTCCCTGTCCTTCTTGAACTGGGGGGCCCAGAACTGGACACAGTACTCCAAATGCAGCCTCACCAGGGCAGAGTAGAGGGGCAGGATGACCTCCCTCGACCTGCTGGCCACACTCCTTTTAATGCAGCCCAGGATACCATTGGCCTTCCTGGCCCCAAGGGCACAGTGCTGGCTCAGGGTCACTTGCTGTCCCCCAGCACTCCCAGGTCCTTCTCAGCAGAGCCGCTTTCCAGCAGGTCAGCCCCCAACCTGTACTGGTGCCTGGGGTTGTTTCTCCCCAGGGGCACTTGCTTTTGTTGAATTTCATGAGGTCTCAAAACAGTACAAATCAAATACAAGAAATCCAATGTAATTTAATGCCTTTGTTGCTAATTTCTTAGCTTAGGAGGTCAGGGGATAAAAGGTTAATCAAAGATGATTCTTTCTAGACTACAAGGTGATTTTTATGTCAGGGTGACAGAAGCCGTTATGTAAGGGTTTCTTTCTGTTCTCCTTCATTTTTTCTGCCTCTCGGTTCCTCCTTGCACCGTGCAAGCTCGGCAGGTCTGTCCTGCCATTTGAATCTGGGTAAGTCATTACATGCCTGGCTGATTGCAGAAGACTGGCATGCCCCAGGAGCTCTAGGCAGCGGGTCAGCTCAGAAGGTGGCACTGTTCACTCTCTCTAGGGCTCGAGTCCTGCCAGGGTGCTCTGAGCTGGAGACAGTCCCCTGAGGTGTCGGCTACATAGTATGCTCCTGGTTCTGAACCTTCATGAATGAGAAATTCCTGTTTTCCAAATAGAAAATGGATGACTATGGTAGTAACTTCAGGCAGGATGGAAAAAGTTTTGAGGAGAGTTCCTCAAATCATAGAGTGGATTTTAAAAAATTGTTAAGAAGCCCAGGAGGAGGAGGAGGTGGTAACTTCAGGCAGTAGCAGTTAGATTGTTAGAATTTTCTGAAATGACTATATCTGGCCCACTGTTGTCTATTTGACCCATTCAGCTGGCCAAGAACTCTTACAGATCATCTGATTTGGTGGGAGAACAACTGTTCAAAACTTAAAAAAAAATGTATGAAAACATCTATGTTGATAAATTCATGAATAATGCTTTTCAAAGAATCATAGCTGTCCAGATGTCACAGAACTTCCCACAAGACTCTATTTTGAGCAAAGATGCAATGCCAGAAATCAGTTGGGCAGCTGTATTTTCCTTTGTTGACATGCTCCACTTTCAGTTTTAGTGAAGCAGTGCTTGCTTCCTGCTGCCCATCGCTGTGTTGTACCCTGTTCAAATATCTTCTGGGGAAGGCCAAGGAGAATGAAGCTATTTAAAAAAAATAATATGAGGTTCTCTGGGATCATTTGAAATGAATCATTATTAAGCAATTCTGCCTCACAACTTTTTGGAAAGTATTTAATTGCTACTACTCAAATGCATTTTCTTAGGGAATGGTTCCCCTCTGGACTTCCCCTTTCTCTTTGAGTAATTTAGTTTTAAAAATGCTGAAAATTGGAATAATGCACAATTAAGAATAATAGTTACGCCACTCCTTAGGAAAGTAATAGCAGACTGACAGTCTCATGAGAAACACAGAGAAAGCAGAGAGAAGCTTTTCTCCCCTTAGTGCTTGCCCTGACCCTGAGCGGATGCACCTTGAAGAAAAGTCTGATACTAGTTCCCATACATTTGTGCATTTGTATATGTTAAAGGGAAACTTCTAATTGATGTTTCTGTGGGGATATAGAAATGCAGAATGACAGAAAAATCCCCCCCCCCCCCCAAAAAAAAAATAAATTGGCAGTTTCTCTGCCTCTTTAATGGATATAAAATGTGATGGAAGAAACGTTAGCCATCAAGAACCCAATGGAAAAAAACCCAGCAAATTGAAATGAACAGCTGTAATTGAAATAAGGAAAGAAAATAAGTCATAAGTTGATTTTACCAAATTTTGAGAATTTCATATTCAGCTGAATAGTCCTTTAAAGACAGAATTTTCGTCACAGTAGAGCCTATTGAATCTTGCAGTAATATGTTGCTTCCCTGCCTCTACAAATTCATTTGTGCTTGTAATCTAATCCTTCTAAGGCTAATCTAAGCCTTCCTGTGCAACTAAATAGGTAGATATAATAAGCAGTCTATTGATTTGTGTTACTCTACCTGGTTTCAGAAGCACTTATTATATCAAATAGCTTTTACTTTGCTGGGCACTCTAGCTCATCTGTTTTTGCTGCTGAGTTTTCATGCAATAGTAACCATCTTATAGTGCTTACTTTCTGAAATATAGCTTTTGTTTTTGTTTGTTTGTATTCTGACAATATATTAATTTTCTTTCAATTTACATATGGTTTCTGATCTTTCATGTGTTACTGTCTTCTATATAAAGCATTTTTCACCCAGCAGAGTGTTCATAAATCCTTGCCAGCTATTTATAATTCACTGAAAGCCTATTTTCTGTTTCACACATCAGTTTGCATTGCAGGTAGGGTGGAATCTGTTATGTATTTGTGTGCTGTTTTCTCCCAAAAGGCATGCCCGGTGTCTTATACAGGCAAATCCTTTCATTCTCACCACTTCATCCACCAGGAGGTTACAGCTATTTAGCTGGGCATGTTCACGGACTTGGAAGCATTTTGTAGAGGTACTCGATTTCAGACATCTACATTCATTTTCCATTATTATTTTTTTTTAATACCTTCCTACCTGGTTCTGCATATATCACAGTCATTTCTTCCACAGCTTGTCAGAAGCTTTGGTGAGTTTGTCCCTATAGATCCATTAGGCAGTTGCCAAACAGGTGTGTTGCCAAACAGGGAATTATAAATATTAATGATGAAATCCTCTTCTGTGTCACAGCTATATCCATCTTGGTGTATGAGGAATGACCATTTTTATGCAGTTGACTATGAAACCTGTCCATTGAGTGATTTGCGTAATCTGAAATCCCATAATTTGGTTTAAGGTTACATAATTTTTGAAGTCACCGAGCTGTTATTTCAAGTATGTTTCTGCAGAGAATAATGTTATGGGTTAGCATTTACAGGATAAGCAGCTTTATAAGGCAGTTGTTTAGCTAAAATTTCAGAAGCTAACCACAAAATGATCCAAGAAATTAATCTGAAGATAGTCTTTGGCTGGGCAGAGGTCTAGCCCATGTACTGTGCTGACTTCATGGCTTGATAAGACTGACCTGAATTGACTAGAGGGTTTAGACCAATCAATGGACTTGACCAAAATAATATTCTTTGGCCCTTTCTTTTATTTTTATCTGACATTCTTTGACTTAATCGAGTTGTAGTCCTGAGGCAGAACTTCATTAGGATACCCCTTCTCCTGTTGTGTCTATATGCTTCTGTTCCAGCAGTTTGATCCAAAGATGCTGTATGTGGTCTCTGAAGTTCATTAAGTTCATTAACTGCTTCCATAATCGTGTGTGTGTGTATATATATGTTATCTATAGTGAGTGTGTGTGTGTGTGTGTATATATATATATGTATGCTGTTTGCTCAAAAGGTAAGTAGTCCTACAGTACTTGTTACTGGGAACTCCCTGTCTGAATTTGTTGTGGACCTCCTCTCATTGCTGTTAAACTGTGACTTTTTGATCTGTGGCTGTGGGCTTGGTTGTGTTAGGTTTATCTCTATTGTAGAAACTAAATAGCTTTTCTATGTTAGTTGCCTTTTCATGTAAGCAATATATTCTATGTTAAATTCCCAGATCCTCCAAGTCTTTCTCATACTCACCTGTTCTTTTAATTTGCATGGGGAAGAAGGTGTCTCTATGGGGTTCTGAGGATTTCCACACCTCCTGGAAGTTAATTTTGCCCCCTCTTTCGAATAGGCCAGTATTGCTTATCAGGCATTAGGGTCACTGGCATCAGACCACACTGCTGTGAACTGAGGCATTCTGGTTTCTCCCAGAAGCGAATCCCGACTTCTTTGGAGAGGCACTTATCCCAAGAAGGGAGAGGATTTCCTAGTGTTTTAATCGTATCCCTTATGTTTTCACCCAAACTAATGTGCTTTAGAGCTGTGCTAATTGACCTGATGTTCTGGTTTTAGATTCGTGGTGGTAACCCTCAGAGCTAATTTACACAACGTGCTTTGAACTGAACTTGGTAATGCAAATATAATGTCCTATTAGCAAACTATGAATGGTTCCTACTGGGATTTGTACAATGATTCTGAGCTCATTATTACTGTCATTCAATACTGTGGATGAGTAGAGGAAAAATAATTAAAAAACATAGTACTTTAAATCCCAAAAGGAATGTAAAATCAACAAAGTTGAAAACCCAGAAGTCTTAACTTGTGTTTAATATATACACTCTGTGGAAAGGGAGGGGGAAGCATGGGTATGTGTTAAACACTCAGCATAGCTGCCCAACCTAATTGGATGGAAAATTGATACCCAGTGAATCATGTATTTCCCCCAAATGATTCCACATTTCTCTGAATTTAAGACTGATGTTACGTGGAAAATGGTGTAAGAAGTATTTTCTTCTAATCCTCCTTTAAATATAAGTCATCTTCCAAAAGTGTTGCTTGGGGATTTAACTGTGTGACTCCTACTGATATCACTGCAAGCTTCACAGCTAAAATGCGCAAACAGCGCTTTGAAAAAGGCTCTTGCAATCCAACACTGTGGAAGCATCGCTGTGTGAGTATTTCTCATTTCTACAACTTGACCAGGTGGGACACATTAAAGTTCAGAAAACTGTTGCATGTTCCTCAGCTTTGCAAAACATATAGGCTGGTACAAGTCTACTTCTGTTAGACTGAGCGTTTTGGCCCAACCTTTAAAATGCAATTGAGGGAGGGGTGGAAAGACAGGCAAACCACTCTCTTCAACTGACATGTGAGTCAGCCAAGCAAAGAGGCAGCAGCTCAACTGAAAAAATATTGTCCAATCTGGTGCTCTGTAGCGCTTGGCCTACTCAGACTTGAACAGAGTGCCCCAGAAAGTGGGCTGTAATGTGCTCATCAGGTGCAAACCAGCTCAGACCAACAGAGTTCCCCTTGGGCTCAGTTCTTCCAGCAGCGCTTTCCAAGCTGCTCTTCATTATGGCTTTTTTTTTTTTTTCCCTATTTGACTCCATCCACTTCTCTTTCTGGCACTACTCCAGTCTGTTCCTGGGCAGACTGTCTCTCTTATACTGTTAGCTGCCCAATAATTAGACCAGACACCTAAGCAGGAAAGCCAAGTCATCGTCTCTATGTTTAGGCTGTGGGACTGGTGGAAAATTGAATTCCCTAGGCATCACAGCCCAAATTTGGTGTGGTCTAGCTGGTGGCTTGTGGACAATCCCATCTACCTGGTCACCTTTTCCATGAAGGAATGATGAGAAATGGGTAGATGTTGTCTGAAGAGCTGATTAGTTTCTCCTGAGAGTGGCCAGAAGAAAAGGGATATTGCTGCTCTTGCACCTTAGTGAGAAGAGAAGGTTGAGAGAGGAGGCAGTCAATCCTAAGTTCGTACATTTTTGGAGCAGCCTCATAATACTGCTGGTGCTCTTGCTATGGGGTTTGGGATGTCCTGAAGATTGGACCTTGACTTTACCAGAGCTGGACTTGTAGCTCATGTCTTCGAAGCTTAAGAAACTAAAACTTTCCAGGTGCCACTCAAAAAATAATTTGGCTCATGAAGATTAGATCAGATAAGCATGTGAATTCATACCTAAAGAACATTTGGTATTGGATAAATAGACTGTAGAAAGTGGTAAGACTGCAGAAAGAGTCTACATCAGCCATTAGGAAGTTATTTCAGCATCACCAGAATGACCAGTAAAGTGTCCACAAACTACCAACTTGGGAGTTGTTATTAGATTGTGCTAAAAGTTTTCTATTCTGGCAGTAACTTAAGCACTGCAAGTTTGGTATGGAGAGCAAAACCAGAAGTCAAATTCCCTGTGGTAACGAATGATTTACAGCTTAAGTGAAAGAGCAAAGCTGACAAGAACCGAAAAAGAGGAATTTGAAAGGCAGAGGAGTGGAAAGAAAAAAGAGGAATAGAGCAGAAAATGAGACACAAACAATGTAGGCTTAGGAGTAGTCAGGGAGGGAGACAGCTGGGGTAATACGGCAGACAAAATGTACAAAAAAGAAAATCATAGTCAAAAGTCAAGAAGAAGTGTCAGCTCCACCAGAAATGGTTATTTTCAGTGAGGGGAAAAAAGAAGCCACCGCATTAAAGCATTGTGCTGCTTTGAAGAATGAATCTACTCATCCTACTTACAATATAGCAGTGCTGAGACTCCACGCAAAGGGCAAGGTCTTTAATTCCCTTCTTTTATGGACATTACTCAGAGGTCTTAGGGTTTAATGCAAATAAAAGATTATTTTTTTTTATTGATGCTGAAACTGTCTGCTTCAATCTAGAAAGAGATTCTGAACTAGTAATAAGGCTGCTTTTTTTCATCATCTCTCTAAGAAAAGTATGAATTAAGCCTCTCTCTATTTTTTTTTTCCCAAAAAAGGTTACAGAGAGCACAGATATTTTATAGTTTGTCCAGATAAGGGGAAGGTGCAGATTTATGTCTGACTCTGGTGACAGAAGAGGGTATCAAGGAAAAAAAAAGATAGGGAATATAGAGTAGCATAGGTAAAAATTACACAGTAATCCACAATATAGTAGGTTTTGTCTTCCAGTTGAACGTCAATGGAGTTCCTTGTTTATTGTGCAGTTGAAAGTAGTGTGTGCAACTCATTTATAAAATGTACTTTATCGTCTTATGGAAAATCTTATGCCTTCATTGGGACCACCTTAACTTAGAGACATTAAAGCTGTTGCTTTCAAGAGCTCCAGTGTAGTAAAGTTTTGCACTAGAAAGTTAATAAGAAAGCTAACAAAGGTTTTATAGTAGAAGCAATATTTTTAAGTCAGCCAATTAAATTAATGATCCTGTTTTGAAAGCAGTTCAAAAAAACATCTGCCCACTCAACAGTGTGCACTTGGGTCTGTAACTCTTTTGGGTGCTCAGGATTAGTATGAGCACTTAGTGCACATACATTCTTGTAGCTGCATCTGTTTTGCTTAGCTGCTGTAATTTTCCCAGTTACGTTTTGTAAATCTCTGCTCTAGCTTTGTATGTTAGTAGC
>VZTV01109302.1:0-15549 GCA_013400875.1 Anhinga rufa
CGGGAGCGGGGAAGGAGGGGGGTCTCCGCGCCTTTTGACCGTGGCAACGCGTGCGGAGGGAGCGCCGGGGGTACGGCGCGGCGGGGCGGGGCGGGAGGCCGCAGGCCGCGTTACCATGACAACAGGGCGCAAGGGCCCTGTCGCCATGGCNTGACACCCGTTACCATGGCAACGCGGGGGTCCGGGGCGGGGGGGTGGTGTCTGTGTCACCCCAGGGTGGTGCGGGGCCCTCGCCCGCGTCCCCCCGCCCCGCGCTGAGGCCTCGTCCCCGCAGCATCGTGCACCTGTGCCTGCGCAAGGCCGACCAGAAGCTGGTGATCCTGAAGCAGATCCCCGTGGAGCAGATGAGCAAGGACGAGCGGCTGGCGGCGCAGAACGAGTGCCAGGTCCTCAAGCTGCTCAGCCACCCGAACGTCATCGAGTACTACGAGAACTTCCTGGAGGACAAGGCGCTCATGATCGCCATGGAGTACGCCCCAGGTGGGCCCTCGTCTCCCCCCGCCGGCGCCGGGGGCTGCCAAGCCCTCGGCTCTCCTCGCGTCGGGCTGTTGCGGCCCCACGTTGCGCTTCTTGTAAAGAGCCTGTGCTCTGGACCCCCAAAGAGTCCGAACACGTCTCTCTCGATCAGACATTTTTGTAGAAAAGGATGGGGGGGATGTCACAGAATCACAGAATCACAGAGCGGTGGGGGCTGGCAGGGCCCTCCGGAGCTCCCCCCGCCCAGCCCCTGCGTGAGCAGCACCCCCAGAGCAGGGGCACAGGACCGCGTCCAGGCGGGGTGGGAATGGCTCCAGGGAAGGAGACTCCACAGCCTCTCTGGGCAGCCTGGGCCGCTGCTCTGGCACCCGCACAGCAAAGGGGTTTTGCCTCAGATTTCAGTGGAACTTCCCGTGTTCCAGCTTGTGCCCGGTGCCCCTTGTCCTGTCGTCGGGCACCGCTGAGAAGAGCCCAGTCCCATCCTCCTGACGCCCGCCCTTCAGATATTTATAAGCATTGACGAGATCGCCCCTCAGTCTTCTCTTCTCCAGGCGAACACCAAGCTGACCATAAGCCAAGTACTGGCACAGGTTGCCCAGAGAGGGTGTGGAGTCACCGTCCTTGGAGATACTCAAAAGACAGGTCCAGGGCAACCAGCTGCCGGTGGCCCTGCTTGAGCAGGGGATTGGTCCAGGTGACCTCCCGAGGTCCCTTCTGATCTCAACCATTCTGTGAGTCTGCAATTATACGCCTTACGCCTGCTAATCGTGTCCAAAACAAAGAGATTTCTAACACCTCTGTCACCAATAAGCGTGCTACCATCTGCCCTTGGCTTAGGTTTCACATACATTTCCCCGTGTCAGCTCTCAGCCACGCTGTTGGTCCCACAGCTCTGCATGGGAAGGTGTGATTTCGAGCGAGATTTGCTGTGGAGTTTAAGAGGAAATCAATATTTGCATGAGGGTTTGTTAAAAGTTGTACGTGAGCCCTGAAGCTGGACCTCCCCTTCTCGACAGGGGCCTCTCCGTGCCACGTGGCCTCTCGGACTGCAAGAATTCTCTTCTGCAGAACAGGCTTGTCTTGTTCCACCGTCGAGGTTTATGTCCTCCTCTAAGAGCTGTCATTTTAGCGTTTCTTTTCCTGCCGCCTTTGAAAATATGTCAACAGTAACTTCTCCCTCGCTGTTTCTTCGTCCCACCAACTGTGCTGCCATTGTTCTCCGCACGGTCTCGGGAGCGTTGCAGGATGTGCTGCCTGTCCCACCAGGACGTGCTTTTTCCCATGCGCTTGGCTCGTTAAGACGCCGCAGTTAAATAAATCTCCCTGGCTTTTAGGCCGGGCTTGCGCTGCCCTGTGCAGCCACCCTTGCCGATAGCCCTTTGTCGTTCCTTGCAGGGGGCACGCTAGCGGAGTTTATTCATAAGCGCTGTAACTCCTTGCTGGACGAGGATACCATCCTGCACTTCTTCGTGCAGATCCTCCTGGCTCTCCACCACGTGCACACCAAGCAGATCCTGCACCGCGACCTGAAGACTCAGAACATCCTCTTGGACAAGCATCGCATGATTGTCAAGATCGGAGACTTTGGCATTTCCAAAATCTTGAGCAGCAAGAGTAAAGCCTACACGGTGGGTGGCCCGGCTTTGTGGGGGAACTACTTGCCACCATGGCAGCAGGCTGGAAACTCTCGACTTGGCTCATGATAGTCTCTTGAAGCTGCTGCAGGCAGCGAGGTTGGATGTAGCGTACTTGCAGTAGGCCACATCCGTGTGCTGCGATGCTGCCTTGCTTCTTGGACCTTATACAGGCTGATGTCTTCACGCTCTGTGGGCTGCAGAAAGGTGAGGAAGGCCTGTCTGCCCAAAACTGGGAGAGGACAGGGTGTCTGGGCCCACCGGTGAGGGTAGACAGGGTTCCTCCTGCTGTCACAGTGGGAGGGGTGGTGCTTGCAGGCTCGTCTGACACATACTTGGCAACTGAATTCCTGCCTGTGCCCCGCCGTCCTGCCTTGTCTTAATCTCCTCTCTGCTTGAGACTTGAGTATCATTCCCCACCTGGCCTAATCTGACTAGACGTTTGTATCACGCTCATTGCTCTGGGCTCTGATTCTCTCAAGTGGATAGGAGCAAAATTAGAGGTAATCTCTGAATGTGCAAGGGAGGTCACCGGAAAGGCAAATCCTCCTGTTTTTCACTGAGATTGTCAGGCAGATGTTGACACCAGGGAACAAAAGCCCAGCTCTACTAAGCTTTGGTTGGTGGTGCTCTAGCCAGCCTGTGCTCTGGGCTCTAAACTGAGCCTTTCTCTTTCCACCTCGCTGCCCCAGTTTCACAGCATCACGGGAAATCTCTTTGTCTCTTCTAGGTTGTGGGAACGCCGTGCTACATCTCCCCAGAGCTCTGTGAAGGGAAGCCTTACAACCAGAAGAGTGATATCTGGGCTTTGGGCTGTGTGCTGTATGAACTCGCCAGCCTCAAGAGGGCTTTCGAAGCTGCGGTAAGAGGGATATGGTTTACACGGAGCGCAGGGTGCCGTGGCCTCTTACAGAGGTGAAAATGTATGCTTGGATCGCTCTTCTCACTGAGCCTGGAGGCGTGAAGGCAGAGGGCAGTGCTGAGAACTTCTTGCTCCTTGGTCTTGCCTCTGACCGCCCAGCCACTGTATGTCTCTCTCTTGTTTTCCTTTCCAGAATCTTCCTGCCTTAGTATTGAAGATCATGAGTGGGACATTTGCCCCGATATCGGACAGATACAGCCCCGACCTGCGCCAGCTCATCCTTAGCATGCTGAACTTGGATCCTTCCAAGCGGCCCCAGCTGAATGAGATCATGGCCCAGGCTATCTGCATTCGGCCCCTTCTGAACCTCTACACTGATGTGGGCAGTGTCAAAATGAGAAGGCAAGTGACACTGCCACCTTAGCATCCCTTGGGAGGGGCTGCCACAGCCCACAGGGTGTCTGACCGGCTTGCTGTCTCCGTCACGAGCTCTGAAGAGAGTGTTGTCCCTGTGCAGCTCTCCTGCGTTACCCAATGTGCAGCTGCTGTGGGTTGAGCCTGGCCCAGTGGCTCGGGGCCACGGCAGGTGCCCTGGCAGCTGCGGGCTTGTCATCGCAGTAACAGTGAATAGAGAGTTCTGAGCTCAGGGGAAAGTGAACTGATGCCAGCTCCCCTCTCTCAGGTGCTTTAAGGCACCTACCGAGGCAATTCTGGGAGCTATTCAACCGTGGCTTAGGCTGTACCTCTGCCCAGAGCTTCTGTGATCCAGGGCTCTGCAGGACCTCTGGGGCTGAGCTGACATTAAGGACTGGATTTTGGTTTGGCAGGCCTGAAAAACCCTTGGCTCCGGTGCCAACAGTGACCCACAGCCGGACGGGGGGACGAGTGAGCAGTGCCAGGC
This sequence comes from Anhinga rufa, assembly GCA_013400875.1. Classification (NCBI taxonomy): domain Eukaryota; kingdom Metazoa; phylum Chordata; class Aves; order Suliformes; family Anhingidae; genus Anhinga; species Anhinga rufa. Next base: position 3,875 of record VZTV01109302.1, read on the forward strand.
CAAGGGGTGAGTCCCGGCACGGTGTGTTCCACACAGCTCCATTCAGAAGGACCCTTTCCTTTGGATGTCAGGGGGGTCAGAGAGGCACTCGAGCTTCTGGAGAGAGGAAGTTAAGAGACATCACCTTCCCTGAGCCCTGTAGGAGCCCACGGGCACCTTGGCTCTGCGGACCAAGCAGCGCTCTTTCTCTGGCTGCCTCCTTCAGGTTTTGAACCCTTTAATTAAGTTTCTGCTGCTCCAACTGCAAAGGCTGGGAACCAGCTGGCAGTGCTGAGCAGGGATGTCCCAGTGCAAGGCAATGCAGCTGGCACCGGTAACAACTAGCTAGAGCTGCTGTGGTGCCGCTTCCCTCAATTCCAGGGTAAAACATGAGGAGTTGTTCCCATGTGCCTCTCTCAGCCCTGGCTGGGAGCTCCGCAGCAGCCGCTTGCCAGCCTTGGATCGGCACTGGTCTGGCCCTGCTGGCTAGCAGGCAGCTCTGCTGGCACCCAGACTGGATGGCTGCTGTCATTTCTCTTACTGTGGGAGGAGAGTCAGGGCTCTGTGTTCATGATTTCTCTTTGATCCATAGGTGTTCGAGGTGGTTCAGCCAGGACAGGAATCCCTCCTCTGCTGTCATCCATCTACACCTGGGGGAGCGGGATCACCACCCCCCTCCGCCTGCCCATGCTTAACACCGAAGTGGTGCAGGTGTCTGCTGGCAGGACGCAGAAGGCTGGGGTCACCAAATCAGGGCGGCTCATCATGTGGGAGGTGAGTGACGGGGAACCTGGGGCAGGCGGTGGCCGTGGAAGCCTCGGATGTGTGATTTCTGGGGAGGAGACATTTCAGCTCACTGCATAGGCCCTGGCACTGCATCCCCCAGGACCGCAGACCAGTCCAGGACATGGGTGACACTTCTGAGCTTGTGGGAAGGGGCTCATCTGAGTTCTCCAACTCTTGCTGCACAAAGGTGCAGCACCCGACGTGGCTTCTCTCCGCCAGGCTCCCCCCATGGGTGCTGCGGGAGGCCCTTCTCTCCCAGGAGCCACCGAGCAGCTCCAGCCTCAGTTTGTGTCCCGCTTTCTGGAGGGCCAGTCCGGTGTGACCATCAAACACGTGTCCTGTGGTGATCTCTTCACAGCCTGCCTCACAGGTGAGCAGCCGCCTCCCGCCTTCCCCCGGCTGAGTCCCAGACCCTCTGCATGGCAGCTGGCTTGCAAACGCAGTGTGCCTGCCCGGGGAGCCTGCTCAGAGAGGAGCCGCAGGGATGCACTGGGCTGGGGTGACACAAAGGCCTCTGCGGCCTCTCACGTAACGTTGGGTGCGAGTCAGGAATGGCAGGCACGGTCCTCCTATGATGCCGCACTGGTCACTTTGGTCCCAAAGGTCTGTCTGGTGTGGGGAAGGCCACAGATTTGTTGTCCTGGCCACATTGGTGTCACCCGAAGCCCAAACTGGCCTGGGACTGCAGTGTGAGGAGTGTCTGGGAAGCTCAGCTTTTCTCTGTCACATACTCTGCGTGATGCAGACACAAGCAGTGACCGGCGGTGACTGATGTTGCAGTGAGAAGTCAGCGTGAGCTCCTGCAGGGCTGGTTGTCCTTAGCTGCAGGAAGGCAGGGTCTGAAGCCCCCTTAGAGTGGGCCAGGGGGGAGGCTGGTTCTGGCTGGGAGGGGAGCGAGCACGCCAGCCCGAGGCTGTGCTTGCAGAGCAAAGCCCTCCCAGCGGTCCTCTGGGAGCCATGATTGCGCTTCTGCTAGGGATCAGGGCAGCAAATAACATACGCAACCGGCAAACTTCATAGGCATGTGTTTGTCCTACCTGTCTGTGGCGTTTCCTGCCACCGCTCTGCTGGGCAGCTGCTCAGTGAGCGGCTCTGTGTATTTAACACCTTGACAGACCGTGGAGTTAGCAGCTCCTGCGTACACAGCTGCAATAATGTTATCTCAGCGCTCTCCTATCATCTGCTGTTTGTTTGGCCAGTCCTTGTCGCAGCACATCGAGGCTGCTGCTCTCGGGAAGCTCGCTGCGGGCTTTTGGCCCCCGCAGCAAGTTATGAGTCAGAGTGGGCCCAAGCAGAGACGCTCTCCCGGGAGCCACGGCCAGCCCCACGGGCTGCATGTGCCTTGCAGGGCCTCACGTGTGCCAGTAACATGACTTATTTCTGCTTTTCCAGACAGGGGGATAATCATGACTTTCGGCAGTGGCAGCAATGGCTGTTTGGGGCACGGAAGCTTCACGGACGTAAGCCAGGTTTGTCGCAAGGATGCTGGGCCCGCCGCTCCCCCAAGGTAGAGGATGGAGGGATGCGCATCCCAGGCGTGCTCTGGCATCCGACCATCTCCCCCTCCTCTCCCTGTCACTGCGGGTTTTAAAAGACCCAACCTGCCTCTCTCTTTCTCTCTCCCCCTACACAATGATCCCTTTGAGCGTGGGGGAAGTCAAGAGCTGCCTTGTGGTTGCTGTTGGCAAGCTCCCAGCTTGGAGGCTGCCTCCAATCACACACCTGCCTGCTTCACTCTTGGCCCGCAGCTGCCAGGGTTCACTGAGAAAAGTTATTTTTCAAAAGAGCCAGTATTTAAAGAAGAGCTGTGTGTTTCCGATTGGCTCGGAGCGCTAGGGCTGAGGGCCCGCCGCTCCCTTCCAGCTTCTTCCTTGCCTGCCCTCGGATGTGGCAGCAGCCGATGGCTTCCAGCCGAGCCCAGAGACTGGTGCCATTTGTCGCTGTGGTCAGCTGGCTCGTTGGTTCCTGCTCCGTCCGGAGCTGAGCTGCTCGGTGCTTGTTGCTGGGGAGGGGAGACCAACTGGGAGCAGCAGCCAGATCCCGACAAATGGTGCTTTTCACGTGAAGATGATAATGAGAATGAGACTCGCTGTGGCAAGGTGTCAGATCTAACAGCAGGTCACAGCAGGGGCCGGGCGAAATGTGGATATCCTGGTCTCCTCACACCCTAACGAATATGTGGCCGATAGCTCACAGCTCCTCTGCACAAGAGCCCTTCAGCCAACGCATCCTGCACCAAGCCCCTGCCTGCTCAGAGCGTGCGTTAACAGCCCCTGGCACTCCCCACGTGGGCAGGGGGGCGAATCCCAACCCTTCGGCTGAACCTATTCCCTCTCCAAACCGTTGTGCTGGCTGCTTTCTTCCGCCCCAGAGATGTTTGCATTATCTTTTGTGCTGCGTGCACGTAGTCTCTAAACCCTTTGAAGACTGTTTGGAACAAAAATAATTCTCTGGTGTTTGTGTTGGATGAAAACTGGGGTGCTGCCAAGCGCTGTGTTGAGGCTGGGGGGGCCGGGTGGGAGGGATGGGAGCAGCCGGGCAGGCTGGGAGGTCTCGGCTGACGGCTGCTGCTCTTCCCCTGCCAGCCCAAGATCGTGGAGGCCCTGCTGGGCTACGAGATGGTGCAGGTGGCCTGTGGCGCGTCTCACGTCCTGGCGGTTTCCAACGAACGGGAGGTGTTTGCCTGGGGCAGGGGGGATAATGGTAAGAGATGTCTGCTTTGCAAAACAGGGCTTGTGCTTTCCATTGCCTGTTCCTACTCCCCTTGCTGGCCCTGCTTGCCCGCGGTCCTCTCCAGATGTGCCAGCCTTGGCGGGTGTGGAAGGGTTGCAGCTGCTTCACTGCCTACCAGGGCCCCAGCGCTTTGCGTTTCGCTGCCTTTCCTGGCGATAGGTCCCAGGCTGGGCTCTCGCAGCAGCTACCTCGATGCCGTTGCTCATGGGGGGCGCTCAGGTTGTGTGTTGCAATCAGCCGTGCCCTGCTCTCTTCCTCCTTCCAGGTCGGCTTGGGTTGGGTACCCTGGAGTGCCACAACTCCCCCCAGCAGGTCGTGGTCCCGCCGGAGCACGAGGCTCAGAGGGTCATCTGCGGCATCGATTCCTCCATGGTCCTCACGACAAAGAACCAGATTCTTGCTTGTGGGAGCAACAGGTAAGGGGGTGAGGGTCTGTGCTCCAGAGTTCATCCACAGCCTCCTGGGCCTGCCCATCTGCGTCCAGCCCAGGAAGAGGGAGCACGGGGCTCTAGAAGATGTCTGTGTGATCCGACAGCCCAGCATCTGGCCGCTGATGGTGCAGTTATGCTAGGGCAGGGCTCGTCTCTGGGGTGTGTGTGCCAGGCTGCATTCAGCCGGTTCTGAACTGTGCTTTTCTCCGTGCAGGTGTAACAAGCTGGGCCTAGATCGGATCAGCTCAGCAGAGGAGCCCTCCCCAGAGGACCAGGTGGAAGAGGCCACCATGTTCATGTGTGCCCAGTCGTCCCCCTTGAACCAAGAGCCGATTGTGTGTGCTGACATTGGTACGGCGCACTCGGCTGCAGTCACAGGTGAGGGGTGCGTGCCCAAATCCCTGAGGGGGGACCCGCATTTTCACTGTCTTCCTCCTGCTTCCGTTTCCCATGGGTGGAGGCCTCAGAGGGGGTTAAGAGGCACCGTGCTCTCGATGTCAGAGCTCTGTGGAGCAGGATGTTCAGCGTGGTGGAGAGCAGTGGGGTTCAGGGGCTTCAGCGCATCCTCGGGTGATGCCCAGTTGTTTCTCTCGCCTCTGTCGTCAGCTTCTGGCCAGTGTTACACCTTTGGGAGCAACCAACATGGGCAGCTGGGCACCAACTCCTGCCGCAACAGCCGCGTACCCCACCTGGTTGTGGGGCTCCAGGCGATGAAGGTCACCGTGGTGGCTTGTGGGGATGCCTTCACTGTGGCCATCGGAGCAGGTGAGGCTGAAGCCCCCGTGTCCTGGGCTGCAGCGGGCCCTGGCTTTCCTCCACCTGCAGTCCACGCTGTGGCCAGGGCAGGCCCTGCAGACAGCCCAGGGTGGTACCTGGGAGGTGGGAGGCCTGTTTGCTGGTGAGCTCTGCGTGCAGCAAGGCCTCTATATCCCTCTGCAGACGGTGAGGTGTGCACGTGGGGGAAAGGAGCCAGGGGACGCCTGGGCAGGAAGGATGAGGAAACGGGAGCACCGAGGCCAGTGCAGCTGGAGGAGACGCATCCATACCTGGTGACCTCCGTAGCCTGCTGCCACGGGAACACGCTGCTGGCAGTAAAGCGTGAGTAGAAGCTTTGTTACTGCGATTCCTGCCATGAGGGCCCAGCCAGACACAATGCCTTGTGACCGGAGCTGTGCTGAGTAACCCCGGCACATAAGCTCTGTGTTATTCCAGGCCCTCTAGAGCTGTAGATGAACAGAAATAACTTGGAAGCCCATAAAATCTCCCCTTCTGCTATGCAGCACTGTGACACTGCCTCTTCCACCGGGCTGGGGGAGCGGAGGGACAGCAGAGGCGATCTTCTGCCCTCCCAAACAAGCGGGCTGGCCAGGCCGCGGCCGGTGGGGAGCTGGTGTGCTGGCAGTCCACCAAGTATCCAAAAAGAGCGTCTCTCTAATTGATGCTGCCGAAATAGAAGCTGAGATTTGAGGCGTCATTTTGGCTGCTGGCTTTCCACTGTGGTTTGGAAAAGATAGCAATGGTTTTGTGGTTCTTCTCTGCTCGGGCCAAAGGCAGCATCGTTGCGCAGTTAAAACGTGCCCATGGCGTGACCTGCCCTTCCGCTGCCTGGGTGTACGATGGGAGCCTGGCCCAGACTGCTGGAGGGGCCTTTCTTCCTCCTCTGCCGGGCTGATTATGGCCTCAGCAACGGGCTGAGGGATTCGAGTCCCAGCCCACTTCAAGGAGGCTAATTACACCCCGGAGGGGAGGAGGCCCGGCTGACTGCCCCAGCGCGGCGCAGTTGGCCGTGGCTCCCGTTCCTCCCCTGCGAGTGCCGAGCTCTCACGTGATGTGTGCTGCCACGTGAAGGGGACGGGGAATAGCCGAGTCCCCAGGCTCGGGAACAAGTGAGGCATTTGTCACAGGAGTAAAAGGGTTTTGTTTCTGCAGGAAGGCTGCAGGCTGCTCTCCCCTTCCGCTGCCGGAGTCACCCTGTGCTCTGGGGCAGCTGGGTTGTGGGCTCCCACCTGCAGCACCGTAAGAGCAGGGACTGAGCGCGTGGCCCCCGTCGTAGCCCCGCTGCCGTCGCTCTGCCCAGGCTGAAACCTCGGCCCTCTTTCCCGGTACTAGAAGTACAAATTCAGCAGCAGTGGTGCCAGGGCAGCAGCCTCGCCTGCTCCAGCATCCCTCGATAACCAGGGTGCAAAAAGCAACTGGAAAAAGCTACATTCTGACTCCGGACTTCCACACAGCTCGGTCTGCCTGGAAACCTCTCCAGGGAGCGCACGGGAGCTGGTGACATGTTTGATGTCGTTGCCGCTGTCAGCTCTAGCTGTGATCTGGCCTGGAGAGGGTGCTGGCACAGGCGAGCGGCGCTCCACCTTTGGGGCGGCGGTTCTGCTCTGCTCTGAGGTTTCCTCCCATGCGGCCAACGCTGTTTTTAACTGGCTTGGGCTTCTGCCCACTTTATCGTGAGGCTGTTGCTGCGCCCTTCTCTCAATCGCACTGCAAACACAGGAATAACAGGGAGAAGCCAGGCCTGCTGGAGAGGAGGGTGCAAGCCTCAAGAGATCACGTTTCCTCCTCCTTGGGCTCTGTGTGCTGGGCATCGCCTCCTGCTCCTGCTGCCGCTGAGGCCTTGCGGTGGCTTCCTCGGGTGGTGGGACAGGGATTGTGGTGCCCATCTCTTGTGTGGGGCAGGGCATCGAGATGGTGGCTTATGGCTTATTCTTGGTCCTTGCCCTCTGTGTTTCAGCTGCCGTGGAAGAGTCACCTTCCCAGTGAGTGTGAGCTGAGAGGGGCCGTATCCAGCCTTGGCGTATGGATGCAGCAGCACCCCCAGCCGCCCGGCGTGCCCGTCCTTGCTGCTGCCTGTTACAGCCTGGCTCGGACCGGCGTCCCCGGACTCGGGGAGCTCCTCAGCTGCGCTCCGAAGGCAGCGTCTGGAAACAGGTTGCTCCTGACGATGGTTCCCACGGAACCAGAGATGGTCTCACTTATCGAAATCACGAGGGTCGCTGCGAACCTCCAGTGCCCGAGAGCTGCTGCCCCGGCCGTGCCGTGGGGCCGACGTCCCCGGAGGTCCGGTGCTGCCTTCAGGGGGTTGCGCTGGGGCTCTGCCCCTCCCCGCTGGAAGTGCCTGTGTAGAAGGGTGAGGAGCACAGAGGTTGTTTTCCCCCGTGGAAACTGTCTCTGGTTACAAAGCCCAGGCTGACAGCTTGGTGTCTGAGAGAGCTGTCAGCCTTTGCACGGCAGTGTCTGGAGTTGGAGCCCCAGGCGCTACACTGGGTGACTAAGTGCAAACCTCTTTTCTAATTAGAGAAGTCTGTCCGTTCCCATCCCCCCCTTTAACCATTCCACCCATTTGTTGAGCTGTTCATCACGCAGTCGAGGGTCCTGGCCTGCACGGCTGGCCGAACCCGGCGCCAGCAGCCTCTCTGTGCAGCGCAGCCCAGCTCACCCTCCCGAAATGCCGCCTGGAGCTTTCCAATTACCGCCTCCCCTGGCCCCAGGGGCTCGCTGGAGGATCCTCCAGCTGACATTTGTCCTCAGGCCCCTAAATCCTGCTGCTGACCAGCTCACTGGCTCCCAGCTGAGCTAGCAGAAGGCAGCAAAACACCGCTAGCGATTGTCAGTAATTGAAGTTTTTTAACCCAGATCTCTCCAGGGAGATGATGAGTTTTCACCAGGGATCCTTTCCGCAGGCAGGAGGGGGCATATCACCATGTCACAGGCAGGAGTTACGGTTTTTATCTCCAGAAGGGTCGTTTCCTTCCCTTTCCTTTTTTTTTTTTCCCCTCCTCTTTTCTTTTTTTAACTTACATCTGCCCTGGGCCATTTTTTGATGAGCTTCTGTCTCTGATCTGTCTGACATTGCAAATGCTCTTGCCTTTCACATCCATCTTTGTGCTGTTGCCAATCTGTTGTGTATAAAGTCAGTGCTTTCATAAGCTGGCCGAGATGAAATCTCTCTAATTATTTTTGTGATTCTTTCCTGTTTTCAATGAGGGAAACCTCGCCGGGCTCTGGTAGAAGCCGACTGATCCCTCTGTCATGTGAAAGGTAATGAATTTCTGCAGGTCTCCTGTGCTTTCCTCCCTCGCCTCCCGGGCTCCGGCTGGGGAAGGGAGCAGGTCCCGTCCAGCCGGGAAAGGCGTGTGCAGCCCTGACGGCAGACGCGGCTCCTGGCAGGGTGGGTGAGTGGGTTTTTCCCTGCCGTTTTGGTTTCTTGCGGAGCTGCCTTTTCAGGCGGTTACACCCTGCTATCCCAGGAAGCTGACTGCTCTTCAAAGGCTCTGCCAGTCCCTCGGCACTCGCCTGGTGCTGCCGCTTACGGGGACAGCTCCGGCAGCCCAGTGTCAGCGGAGGGGACGGTGTTCCCCACTCCCAGACCAACCCGGGCACCAGGGTAATTGCAGGGCTGGGTTGAATTGACTCGAAGCCCCTCCGGGCCGCTGCCCTCCCTGTGCTGAGCTGTCGGCAGCACCAGCTCCTACAGCAACAGATTTCACTTGGCCGCTTCGTGCTCGGCTCTCGGGGCTCCCCCTCGCCCCACACCACGTGCGAACGCATCCCAGCGGAAGGGTCTGGCGTTCCCGCTGCAGCCTCGCCAGGGCCGAGGGCTGGCTGGGACAGCAGGCAGGCGGGACGGGGAGGTCGCTGCCCCCCTTTGCCTCATCAGCGACAGCACCAAAATGCCGCTGCTCCAGGGGACGCGTGGCCCGAGAGCCGGGCTCTCCCTGCTCCGCCTGGGCTGCTGAATCCAGGGGTGAGCCCCCCTGTTCCTGCTGACGTGCTGGCATTAGGTTGGGCTGTTTCACGGCTTAGCAATGCCCTTTCACGGCACTGCCGGGGCTGGAGGTGTCACCGGCTTGAATATTGGGACCCTTTGCTTGGGGCAGGGGGGGAACCAGTATGAACCAGTGCGCTTTGTGCTGGGCCGGGGGCTCACGGCCAGCGCTGGAGCCCTCGGGATGTCGCAGCCTGCGCGCTCGGTGCAGGAGTTCAGCTGCGAAGCCCAGCGAGATGATTTGAATAATTTAATACCGGGCTGTGACCAAGCCTGGCGAAAGGGTAAAGGAAACAAAGAGGCCCCAGCCCCGAGCAACAATAGCTCTTGAAACGACAAGCCGAGGCATGTCCGCGCCGCCGCAGGCAGAGAGCAGCCCGTGCAAATAGGCCGGTTGCATTCCTCCCGTCTGCTGCTTTGTTTCCCTGCAAGAAGCTCCGGGTGAAAACTGCAGGTCTCGGGGCTTCTCCCTTTATCCTTGTTTTGTTCCCCGCGCCCTGCGGAGCTGCGGTGGATCAGCCGCGTCCCCGTGGCTCTTCCTGCTAAGGGAGGCAGGGCCGAGAGGGAGCAGGATGTGGGGATGAGGCTGCCGGCTCCTGCCTTGTGCCTCCCGGCCGTGCGGGTCCCCGCTGGTCCTCGTCTCCCAGCGAGAGCCCGTCCCCGTCCCCGATAGCACCCCGCTGACCCGGGGCCATCGCTGTCAGCGGGAAACAGCCCGACCCGCCTGCCGGAGCCGCTTTCATTTGATTTAATTCTGGCACCTCTGCTGTGGTCGTAGCCCCGTTCCCACGAGGCTCGGCAGAAGGCGCAGCTGCCGTCCGTCTGTCCGGCCGCCTCGCTGCCCTCACCACCCGCCTTCCCTGGGCATGAGTCCCCAGAAGCGGGGAGAGGACTCTCCCCGCTCCTTTCCCCGAGGGCGAAACGCTCCACCTTAGCTTCTTTAGAAGCCAGAGCATGGGTTTTCTGTCCCTCCCGTTGAAGTTAAACCCAGGGCAGAGGGACGGAGCCGGGGTGCAGGGCCGGGAGCGGCTGGGGAAGGAGGCAGGCGGCCTCCCCGAGCCCAGGTGGCTTCAAGGACCGACCTGTCATGGGGGGGACAGAGAACATATCGCCTGCACAAAGGGGAATCGCCCTGCCCGGAGGTTGAGCGACGCCTTTGTGCGAGACAAACGCCCGGCTGTGATGTTGAGCGCGGGGAGGGCATTCGTTAGGGAGAGGGGAAAAGGAGGGGAGCTTTGTTTGCAGGGTCTGACACCTCCCAGCCGTCCTGCCGGCGCAGCCAGCGCCTTCGGATGGCTTTGTCAGCTCCCGGCTAATTAGCGGAGATGCTCTTTGGTGAGGTTAGGAAAGAAAAAAATTTTAAAACATCAAAGAGAAGCAGTAAATAGTGATAAAACTCGCCCCTGTTTCACGCCTGTCACCAGAGACGGGCTTTCTAAGCTCGCAGGAGCCGTGTGTCCTGCGCCTTCTGCGGGGGGGCCCGGCAGTCCCATCGCCCCACGGGACGCTGCCGCACGGGGCCGAGGACCAGCCTTTCGCCCCGCACCCGCTCCGGTAGCGGCGTCCAGGGAGGGTTTTTAGGCAGGGCCCGGTCGCAGGGTGCTGGGGCGAGCGCCTGGGGCTGCGCCTTTCTCCTGCTGGGAGGCGAGCCTGGCTCCAGGGCGCTTCGTGGCAGAACCAGACCCACCGCGGGGCTGCTTGGAGGTCCTGCAAACCGGGACGGGGGCACCTCAACCGCACGCTGCCACCCCCCCGACAGCTCGGCGGTGCCCGGCGCACCCCCCTGCTCCCTGTGCAGGTGCCCGCCGTCATTTATTTTCACGTGTTGGGTTTCCAGGCTCTCTGGGAGCCGGATAAAGTTTAGCTTCGCTGCTCCCTGCCGTCCGAGCAGGCTGCCGGCTCGTCACGTCCCTTGGGAAACACCCCACGGTGGCTGTTGGCACTTGACGTACGCCCGCGCAGGCTCCCCTGCTATCTGGGCGTCAGGAGCTAAAGCCCCGTTGCAGCTCGGGCCGTGGCAGGGTTACCCCTCAGGGTAACCCCAGAAATCAGCCACCCTTCTCGGCGGCTCCGGCAGCGAGAGCTGCCTGCCTTCCCTGCCTCGGGAAGGATTTTGTTTTAAGCGGAGCCTCTCGGGGAGAAGGGTAACGTGAGCTCTTTGAGTGACAAGTGATAGGGCTCGACTCGCTCAGCGTGTCCCCCAGGAATCCCTCTCCTCTGCCATTTGCTAATTGAAAACTGCCAACATTTGGGTCTGGAGCAACTGCCGCCCTTAACGGGAGGCTGGCTGGAGCGTGCGTTGGTGGGGCTAACACATGCTCGCAGCCTGTCATCTGCTCGGCTCCATCTCCAGGGAAAGGGGCAAATACTCCCATATGCTGCTCCCGTTTCTGAAAGAGCCAAGTGGGGGCTGGAACCAGACGGGGTTTTTCTTTTATTCTTCCCTCCTCCAAGCCCTCGCTCGGAGGTTCGAAACCACGGGCCGCGGGGCTGCAGCCTGGGGCGTGAGCTCCGAGCACGACAAAGCCCTGGGAGCGCGGGGTCCCCCTGCGGCATGGGGGGGCTCAGGGCAGCCCCTCCACGTCCCGCTCCGCCGTCGCCCAGCTCATGCCGTGGGTGGTGGCTGGGAGGCAGGTCGCTCTCTGGGGCAGGAGAGCCATGTGGCCCCCTCGCCGTCCCCCCCAGGCCTCGCTCAGGGGCCCAGCGGCCGCGCCGGGGGGGCTACAGGCAGGACTGCGGGACCTGCTGGGGGGNCCGGTGCGTGCCCCCACCCCACAGCCAGAGCCCAGCGCTGGGCCAGGGGAGCTGCGGCCGGGCCGGGGGGGCTCTGCGGGTTGTGCACAAGCCCCCCGGGGTGTCTGTGGGTGATGTGGGGGTCCCAGGGGTGTCTGTGGGTGATGTGGGGGTCCCAGGGGTGGATGTGCATGGTGTGGGGGTCCCCAAGCCCTGGGGGTGTCTGTGGGTGATGTGGGGGTCCC
>VZTV01109302.1:23437-48471 GCA_013400875.1 Anhinga rufa
GCCCATACTGGTGCCCAGTGCCGGCCCATACTGGCGCCCAGTGGCAGCCCCTCCTGGTGCCCAGTGCTGGCCCATACTGGTGCCCAGTGCCGGCCCATACTGGCGCCCAGTGCCGGCCTGCACCGCCGCCAGCCCAGCGCAGCGAGCCCAGCCGCAGCCGGCCGGGCGCGAGGCTGTGCTGGGGCTGCGGCTGCTCCCGGGACCCCAGTCCCACCCCGGGGGTGGCGGCCGCAGCCCCACCGATGGGTTCCCCGGTGCCAGCCCCCGCTGCCCCGCAGCACGCGTCCCCCGCTCTCCTTTCCTTTCTCCTACAGAGCCACAAACCTGCTTTTTGCCCTGGTTACGACTGACGTGGCCCGAGCCACGTAAGGGCAAAAGCATCAGCCAACGCCTGACCTGCACACATTTTAGTTATACACTTTTTATTTTATTTTGTTTTATTTTATTTTATTTTATTTTATTTTATTTTATTTTATTTTATTTATCCTATTTATTTATTTCATTTAATATTTATTTATTGATACTTAATCTACTTACTTTCATTTAATTATTTATTTTTATTTACCGTGCTTATTTATTTATTTCCTGTATCTTTAAAACTTATTTATTGATTTATTTANCACAAACCTGCTTTTTGCCCTGGTTACGACTGACGTGGCCCGAGCCACGTAAGGGCAAAAGCATCAGCCAACGCCTGACCTGCACACGTTTTAGTTATACACTTTTTATTTTATTTTGTTTTATTTTATTTTATTTTATTTTATTTTATTTTATTTTATTTTATTTTATTTTATTTTATTTTATTTTACTTTTTGNTTTATTTATTTCATTTAATATTTATTTATTGATACTTAATCTACTTACTTTCATTTAATTATTTATTTTTATTTACCGTGCTTATTTATTTATTTCCTGTATCTTTAAAACTTATTTATTGATTTATTTATTGAAATTGTTCATTCATTCATTTATTCAAATTACCTGTTTATTCTATTTAAATTACTTCCTTTTTAATTTAGTTTATTTTATGTATTTTATTTTATTTATTATTTATTTATGCATTTATTTTTAAATTTTATTTTATTTACGTTGTCTTACTGATGTACGTTTTATCTATACAGTTATGCGCGTGCGCACACGAAGAGCTGTCCTGCTCCTGTAGCCAGCCCTCACAGCAGGGCGCTGGCAGCCTCTTGCCGCACACCGGTTACCTTATTAAAAAAAGCAAACCCAACCCAACCCAACCCAACAGGAAAACCCAACCCAGCAACCCACAGATCATTTACGACCCGAAAGCTTCGGCCGCTGCGGGTGAACGCCTGGGGAGCCGCCGGAGGCACGGCGCGCACGGCGCCTGGCTGAAGTGCCTTAACCTTCCCGTGTTTGCCTAAAGCTGGGGGGGGGCAAATCCCCTGCAAGACCTGGGCTGTGGAGCAGGACGTGATGCTCCTCGTATCGATGGAGGAGAGGGAGAAAAATCAATCTGCTGCTAAATTTGGCTTCAAATATCAAGTTTAAAAATAAACTTCCTGGAAATTTGTTGAAGGTTTATTCCAAAGGCCCAGCACCCGCCCGCTTTCTCCCTGCTCCATTGCCCCACCGGGGCTTGGACACCGGCCGGGCATTTCACAAGGTGCTCAAGCCAAGCTCAAGCGTTATCGAACGCCCTATAAAAGGAGGAGACCCCCAGCCAGGCTGGCTGGGGCCAGATCTGCGCTGGTTTGAGGCCCCCAACCACACCGGCGCCGCCCTCATCCAACTGAACACCAAGCCCTGCTAACCCCTTACGCCACCTTTGGGACGCGGACGGGGAGAATTTTTGGCAAAACCACTTAATCTACTGCTCGTGCGGCAGAGCCCGGGTTTGTGCTGATTATTGACGCTGCTTAGCCAAGCCGGCTAAACCAGACATTAATATTTCATCAGGAGAAAAATGCAAGACAAATTTGCTCTTCACATCCTTTATTAAAAATCCGGCCGGGCTTAAAATTGAAATGAACTTAAAATAATTAGATAAAATACTCCAGTAATTTTATTGCAATTTGGCCTTGCTGAGCACTGGAAGAGCAGCCGAGAGGCAACCGTTGCTGGAAGATGCCCGGCACGAGCCCCCTGCGCCAGAAGGCGAGGAGCTGGCTTCAAAGCGCCCCTTTCCCTTGGTTCCCCACCCCCGTGGGACCCTCCAGGACCCCCCGCCAGCATCCGGCAGGACTTTTTTCAGCTGGTATTTGCAGCGTCTGCAGCAGTCGCTCCTCTCCGAACGGCCTCCGTCGTGACACAACGTGCCGCTGGCCGGCGGCAAAGATCTCGGCGCGTCGCCAACCTTGGGCCAAACTCAACGTTCGCATTCTCCCACCGTCTACCCGGGTACGGTGAGCTCAGCGTAGGGGGAAAAGACCGAACACAGCACTGAAATCTTTGGAAGAAAACCCTGCTCGGCCCTAAAGGAGGAGTTTTAAAAGGCTGAATCTTACTCTGCCACCTGCCAGAAGCCTTCAGCGTGGTTGGCCGCAGGGAGCTCCTCGGTGGTGGCAGCAGCTGCTCGCACCGAAGTCCTCGCTGGCTCGTTATCGCACCAGATCTTTGCTCCGGTAAACGGGGTCTAACTGGGTGCAAAGGCAATGTAGAAGTCTCCTGACGAAGCTTTGCAGAAGGGATTGCTCCTGTTGGGGGGACGGATGAAGAAACCAGACACCGAAGGAGCTCCAACGATGCAGAGCCAAAGGGCGGGTGGACGGAGCGGCTGCTCTCGGCACGGCCGCTCTCGGCACGCACAGGGCAGCTGCTGGAGCGGGACGTGGCAGCGCCTGTGGGCAAAGGGAGCTCTTCCCAGCTAAGCTCGGCTGCCTGGTTTAGCCCAAATTCCTGGAAAAGCGTGTGGGAACCAAATACGGTACCAAAGAGTATCTGGGGAACGCTGGCAACGGCACGAAAGGTAGTGCTTTGCCCTCAGAGGGGTTTTGACTCACGGACGTTTGCAGCAAGCGCAGAGATGGGCTTCGAGCGGCTGTGTCGTTCTTGGCGACGAAGCATGTGGATTAAATCAGGTGTACGATCACCGGAAAGGGGAGAGAACCCTCGCAGCTCCTATCTTCCGGAAGGGGTCTACAAAAATTACGAATCCCCTTTCCAGTTTATTATTTAGCATGATGTTAATAAGCAAAACGCCGAGTTTATGACACACACCATGAGGGCAGCGCTCAGCAGCTTCTAGGTCCAGCTTTTGGAGCAGCCCCACGTCTCCCCGGGCCAGGGGAAGCAGCCCTTGAGGCACAGGGCAGCCCCAACCCTCGCAGACGTCGAAAATCTCTCCAAGTTCACCTCAACAGGACTTAAACCACCTCCTCGGCTCCTCCCCCTCCTTTTAATAATCATTTCAGCACCTTTCTGGCTCCGAGATTCTCTATTTCTTGTTTCCCCAGACCTTGGCAGCGCTCTGGCGGGAGAAGGGCAGCCAGGCTGCGCCCGATGCAGTCACACCCCAGAAACCCACGGGGAGCCTTCCCCGAATTCCCTTTGGGACAAGCGCCCGCCCCGCGCTGCTGACCACAGCCAGGCCAGCCTCACGCACTCGCACCCAACAAGCAGGAGGGGCAGAGGGACCAGGTCTCTCCTTCTCTCTTTTTTTTTTAATTTTTATTTTTCCTGTGGACAAAAAAAAAATAAATATATCCTAGTTCATACCCGTAGCACATAAGCAGCAGCGTTTATCATCAGTCTGTGGTTTAATGAAATACAGCAGCGATTCCCAGGCGAGCCCCAGCAAACGTTTCCATTCGGTTTCTCGGGGAGCAGCTGAGTCCCACAGGGATGCCTCTCACCGCGTAAGCTTAAAGAAAATTCACGAGCATATAAAACGTTAACTTTGGGCTGTAACAAACCGGGCTTGCGACTCAACGGCTCCAAAGCTTCTGCGCCAGAGATGAGCCACGTCAGAGACGGACGCTTCCTCGTGGAAGGGTTTTTACACCACTTTCACATTTATCCCTGCTAGGATCTCTCCAACGCCCATCTCCAGCGGGCGAGGGAGGTGCCAGGAACCACTGGGGCACCAACATCCTGCTCCGGCGGGGCGGTGCTGTGCTGGGGACAGGCTGCAGCGTGGCTGGGCCAGCAAAAAGAGCCGAGGAAAGCGTCTGCAAACACCTTACTCTCTCCTCAAGGAGGAGAAGCATCGCCTGCGAGCGCCCAGGATCCATCAGGGGAACAGCAGCCTTTTGCTGGAGTCGGAGGTCAGGAAGGCGCTGACCCAGACAGACAGACAGACACGCAAGCCGAGCACTGCAATGGGAGCAGCGGTGTGAACCCCAAAGGTTCCGCCACGCAAGGCATCAGGGGCCCGGGGAGAGCCCAGGAGAGCAAAGACGTGCCCCTGGCCTTCGGGTCACCCCTAGCTCTGCACCGGGCAGAGCGTGAAATAAAGCCGCGCGCGGACGGACGTTTCCAGGAGAGCACAGCTCCTGCCGCGTGCGTGTGCCGCGGCCGCGCTCCCCTTTGCCCCCGCGGCAAGGCCGCAGCCGGAGCCCCACGCCGGGCGCCCACGCGCTCGCTCTCAAAGGTCGTACCTGGGAGCGACGCAGGTCAGCACGTGCCCTTCTCTTTACAGAAGAGGGAGCGGGGAAGGGGAAGGAAGGAGAGCCCACCAGCACCGGGCTGCTGCGGAAGGGAAAAGGGCTGGTTTAAAGAAAAAAAAAAAATCTCACTCCTAGAACAAAAGGAAGTATTTCAGGGTATTTTAATAGTAAAACAATTCCTATTTTTCAAGCCGTGTCCCACCTGGATGATGATTTTTGCTTCCCGGTCCTGCTGTACCAGGGCAAGGCCTGCGAGGCCACGGCTCTACCTGCGAGCGCAGAGCAATGCCCAGCAGCGCGCTGCCATCGCTCCCGCAGCGCCTCCCCGACATCGAGGCCGCCTCCGCAAACACCACACGGGACTCGGCTCCGTCCCTCCCTCGGGAGGGGAGCAGGAGGGGAAAAAAAAGAGATTTTAATAACAGTCTGGGTTGAGATTCGTAGCAGGCTACTGAACAGAGGAGATGGCAGTATTTTATTTAGTAAAAAGGTATGTATTCAGGTAGCAGAACACCTTACAGTAACTAACTCGGCAGGAAAGGTTAAAGTCATAGCACAGCCCTAGATCGATTTGGGGGAGCGGGACGGGGAAGACGACAGGGAGACTGTAAGGGAAGCAGCTTCAGACTCGAACCTTGGCTTCCAATATCATGTATTGAGAAAAATATTGCATGAAAAGCCTCAGGATTTTAGTTCTTTCATAGATGTATATTTACCAGTTTTCACAAAGACTGCAGGAATACGATTATAAACAATAAATTAGGACTTCATGTTGCTATCATTTGGCATAACACAATCAGGCAATTTTTCCTTTTTAAATATAAGGCAACACAAGCCAACACATAATTTAATCCGTCTTTAGTCAAATTGCTTAACTTTGCTAAAGAGTTACCACTAAAGAACGGCTTATAGTACACTTAAAAGAATTTAAATAATGACATAAGTGTACTAACTTACGCGAGGAGTCAGAAAACGTACTCTGCTAAGCTTTGAAACCTAAATAGTTGTTACAGCCCAGGACTACACGTCTAAATTAAAAAAATACAAATAAATGTTTTCTAATTTTTCCATTTACGAAAAACTTTTAAGAATCTCTAGCCAACTATGACGTCACTTCAAAACTTGTTATTTTTTTTTTTTTTAAATTTTGTACGATGTCTTAAGATTTTTAAACCATGCTCGTTAAGGAAAGTTCAAGGAGCAAATACTTAAGGCTTTGTTTTCCGAAGGGCTGTGAGGGAGGCCAGTGGATGGCAGAGGCCAGTGGGTTCACCCATACACAATGCTACTCAAACCCACACTACCAGGCGACATTCATACAGAAATATTACACTTAAAAGTTACAGTGTAGAGCAATATTTTTAGCCAGTGTACATATAAAGAATCAATGCATTTATTTTTTTAGGGGTTTTTTTTGTTTGTTTGTGTTTTTTTGTTATTTTTTTTCTTTTTTTTTTTCCTTTTTTTTTAATTTCCAAACTTGGTTGTGATCATTATGTTCAAGTATTAGTCTCATTAACAGAGATGAGGAATTTTCTACTTACAACAAATTCGGCTGTTAGAAAGGAAAGGTATAGCTTCGGTACACTGAGGAGAACAAGACGCTGAGGTTACCCATCGTTAGTGTCCTACGGCCACTGACTCGACTAGCTGCTGGAAGCGCCGTGGGGAAGGAACAGGAGGAGTTAGGCACCAAGACCCTGGGAAAAAGGGGTGTTATAAATAGCTTCGCTAATTCCCAGAGAGGAGAATCATTCCGTTAAATCCGCTGCGGCGGCATTTTGATGGAGAGGAATACGGGACCCTCCGTCCCACAGCAGCTCGCGAGCGGAGCTTTGCTTCAAGATCACCCGCCTCCCACCCTGTCGGGACTGCTGCTGGACCGGACCGTGCCGCCCCGCGCGCCCACCCGTGGCACCGGAGACAAGCTCAAGTTACGTCTCCTCGCCCTGAAATTAATTCTAGCTAGCAGAGAAGCGGCTGAACCCTTTTTGGAGTTGTCAGTGGGTCTGGATTCCCTTCACGTCAGGACGCCCAGACTCCTAGCAGCAAGGGGTTCAGACAAAGTTAGGTCTTAAGCTGGCGAAGGGAAGCGGGGAAGGGAAATACGACACAGAAAAAAAGCAGCTGCCTACGTCCTCAACGGCCATTCCTCCCTCCTCCGTACCCTGTCCGCAAAGAAAAAGTGTCAGAAAAACCTCCCAGAGAGACTTTTGACTTTGGACAAAGTCTAAATGATAAACGCGGGTGTCTCGGCAAGAAACAGCTGAAAAGCTTCTTCCTATGTTAATGCCTAAATACATACCCCTAGCTAGCTCTTTTCAAACATAGGCTTCTTTTTCGATTAAATAGGCCTCTAGACAGTGCAAATGGTCAATGTTTAATGCATTAATGAAATGGGCTTTCGAGTCGAAAATAAGCCCTCCTTCCTGACAAATTCTGTTGCTCTTAATCTTCAGAGGAAATTGAGATGGAAATTTAAGCAGCTACGCTACCTCGCTCTTTACGGAGCTGGCGAACAGATGCAACTGCGAAACCCTGCAGCAACTCGACATCGGTCCAGCAAGTAGCTACCAAGCAGACGGCAAAAGCTGCACAAAGGGGCTTCTGCGGTGAGGAAACAGCTGTGGCGTGAAGTAGTGTAATGAAATTCTTTGAAACAAAAGGCATGTTAAATATTTGATGCATAAAGGAGAGAGAGAACATGTAAGCAAAGCTTTTAAATATACAGTATGTCTTCTTCCAATGGTTACTATAATGATCACACAAGTTTGCAAGTTAAAAATGCCTTGCTTATTAATTAAAATTAAGACTAAACCTCTAATTTTTGTCTGTGAAAGTGACTGCAGCCTATCTATACCCTGGGTGTTGAATATGAAGATTTCGACTATCGGTTGGTTCAGGTGCTCGGTTCATAGGAGGCCGATGGACTTTTCCCAGCACGGCCATGCTCTGATCTCTGAAGCAGGACTGCTGGAAGTCCCCGCTTAGGTAATCCATGGTCTGCATCACATTATTCTGGCTGGATGGGCCAGCTCCAGCTCTGTAATGAGTTCCTCCCGCACAATCTAGCGGCGCTCCCGCTGGCTGTCCCCCGTGGAAAGGCATGGCGAGGTCCTGGGACCCAGAGCTGTCACTGTTGGGTGTGGGCAGAATGTTATTCCAGATGGGCTGGAAATAGTGCCCATTGGTATATGGCAAGGGTCCCTGCAACCCATTCACAGGCGGAGAAGGCGTAGGCTTCTCGATGGGGGGCTTCAAGCTGAACGACTGGCCGATGCACAGTTCTTGAGGGTAGTTTGAAGTTTTGCCAGGAAAACTCTGCCCTGCGATCTCTCTCTGAGGGTGCTTCCCTGCGAGCCCAGCAGGTCCAGCAGCATCCCCACACATTTGCTGCAGATGTGCAAGCTGGTGCTGGTTCCACGCAACCGATTTGATTTCGTTCTGGTACGCGGGTGGCACCCTGTTAATATTCACCATGGGCACATTAACAGAGGCAGGAGGAATAGCAGCAGCAGCATGATCTACAGGGTTCACTACACAGGAAGGCATGGGTGTAGGGACATTGTGAGTAGATACCCTGGTACTTGCATTGATAAGCAGGTTGCGACTTATAGGGCTGGGGTTCGCGATCTGTCCCTCACATACTGAGGTAGTGCTAATGCCAGCTCTGGCCTGGCAGAACTGGTTAATCTGGTGCACAATGCTGCTCAGGTCCGGTGGCTGGTTCTGCTGCAGGGTGGCAGCCATAGAGAGGGGAATGGTTGAGGTAGACACGGTCACATTCGGCGGCGCATCTGCATCCGGCATCTTTCTGCTTCCATGTAAACCCGGCTGCAGCAAAGGATTCGGGGGGTGCTGCAGAGTCTGGTGTGCCATGGTCTGAGGATGCTGCAAGCCCTGTGGCTGCTGCATATTCTGAGGGTGCGGCAGCGTCTGCGGCTGCGGTATCCCCTGAGGGTGCGGTAAGCTTTGTGGCTGTGGTATACCCTGAGGGTGCTGCAAAGTCTGTGGCTGCGGTATGCTCTGGGGGTGCTGCAAAGTCTGTGCATGCTGGAGAGCCTGCTGGCGAGCAAGCGCCTGGGGGTGGGTTAAAGTGCTAGGTGCAACGTATGGTGTGGAAGGGGGATTCATCATTGCTTCTGGCAGCAGACGCGTGCGTGTCCCGTCAAAGTCTTTGATAATTCCTTTCGCGGGAGATTTGACTATCGCCAGGAGGCCTGTTTTCGTGGTGGCCTGAGACGGGTAGGGACTGTACCTCTGGCCCGAAGTATCAAGTCCGTTCACAGTACGGCGTATGTGTTTCCTCTGGGGAACCTTGACACTGTTTGGAAAAATTTTTATAGTCAGTGGATTGTTGGCGACCTTCTTAGCATAAGCATCCAATTCTGCTGGGGTAGGATACTGTGCAGATCTCATTTTCTGTGTAGTGTCCCCTGCGGAGAAAGGAAATTCGTCAATACCGATTCTGGTAAGCAAGTGATCAACCCCAGGGCAAGACAGTGGCACAACAAGGCTGGAAAACCTCCAGGGAATCAAGAGCAAGACCTTCATCTTCCCAGACCAGCAGATCGTGTACCAGATACCTCATTCCCTTCACTACCTGGTGACCAACACAACCCCCAGTTCACCTTAAGGCAAGACCTGCCTCGGGGAGCGAAACGAAACCAGTGGTTTGATCGGAGGACCTTCACAGTTGGACAAAAACAGGTAACATGCTACAAACACCGGACTGTCTCCAGCTTGAAATATTTCTTACAGCTTGTGTGGTGGGGTAGTTTCTATTCTCTTAATTTAAGGCTGCCTCGCAATGGCTCTCCAAGCCATTCTCAGTGTCTTCACCGTGTAATTCAGAAATGAGGAAGTTATGAATTAAACATTAAACCCGTGTAATGCTGAGGTGGGAACCGTACGAAGCACTTCAGCTCAAGCCTCCATTTACATCTGAGTTCTCTTCTAGATGCTGACACCTGAAAGCACTTTGAGTGTCTTTTTGTCCATTAGGAAGCCCTTGTCAGTCCAAGTTCAGCAAATGGAAGGAGGCTACATGTGCGTTATTTGATGGCTTGCAATTATTTCTTCAGCTGCATTTTCAGTGTGGTACCTTGCTAAGGACAGCATCCTCCTATCACACAGCAAAATGATGTGATTACCCCACAAGATTAAGAACACGCCACTCCCCAGACACAGACAAAAGACTTCTGGAGACAGGGGTGGTGTTTCACTTACTCTGATTTACCAGATACCTACCTTGCCCACAAGCTCGAAGTGCTTCTGGAAAGAACTTCAGGAATCTAGGCAAACGCTTGTGCTTGTGCCTCTCTCGCTATAATCATATTCCAAGCAGAGAGTTGGGCCGTGCCCCTACCACAGCTCTGCTGCTTAACTCCTATGGGACTACCGCTTTAGAAGTGATTTTATACTCTTCAAATAGCGGCTTGCAGCTTTGACAATCTGATTTTGCTTTTGCTTGATTCCCTCCCCGCCCCAGCCTTGCAAACCATTTACTGGAAAAAAAACACCATCCTTTTTGCTAAAGTTTTCAGCATCCCCATGCCATCTGCTGCTGCGCTGAAAGAACGGAAACGCAGCAGCCAGCTCCTCCAGAGCCCACGAGCTCCTCAGCCCCACATCTGGCCCTCTGACCCAAGGAATTCTAATGCCCCAGTAAAGAGCTTGACGCTCCCAGGCAAACAGCCCTTCTTCCTGAAAATCCACCTCCGATTCTTTTAAGCAAATTGCCTCCAAAAGGTTCCTGAATACAGCTCAAGTCTGAGTACCAGCCACCTCTCCTTGCATCCTGCAGCTTCCAGTCCTCACAGGTGAGGGAGAGCAGCACTGCTCTGAGAGCACTCACTTTCAGAAAGTAAGGGTAAGGGCCAGAAAATGGAAAACAGGATGGATACCAAAAGAAGGGATAATTACAGAAATATTAAAACCACCTTTTGTGAAATAGAAAGCTTTGCAAGCAGGCTGTCCTGCATCTTTAGCACAGCACACCCCACAGCCCCGATCACACTCTTGCTCTCTGTGCTGTCCGAACAGTGGCACGCGCCGCCCCTTCTCTTAATATCAGATGAGCATTTCCCTTGATTACCCTGAACATCCTCTCTGTTCGCATCCCTGTATCTGCCTCGGCAGGCAGGTGGTTTGTATCTGTCCTTCCAAGTGAGCAGCTACGCTCCTAACGGAGAGGAGAGCCTCTGAATGGAGCGTGCCAGTGCTACCTTGCCTCAACGGCTGAGGCTTTCATGAACTTCCCAACCTTTGTTTTTAGCACTGCCCACGCCTGCCGAGTTCTGTTTCTTCCCCAAGAGATGACCCTTGCAACTCGCCATCGATCAGAGAAGAACCATCAACAACGGACAAAGGAATCCACTCCTGTCTGAATTATGGTTTATGTTACAGTTAGGGCCACTGTCACATAAAGCTTTAATTTTCAGATGAAAAATTAAGTAGATACTTTAAGACACCTTTACCATCAAAATTTCCCAGCCTGGTTTACATTTCTATAGGCAGATGAGCAAATCAGGTGGTAAATATAAATACTGAACACATATGCTAAATATTCCTTTACCCAAGCACCTATTTTTCTGTTATACGGGAACTGCGATGAAGCTTTTCAAAAAGCAACTAAACCAGCAATGTTTGAACAGGCTGTGGCTATCGGTAACAATGCATCTGTATAATCCCAAATCTGGAAGAACTCCTTCCTCTGACGAGAGAAAATAAACCCTCAGTCAAACTGAAACGATGCACCAACATCAGGTTTGGCAGCCTACCAAACAGCAAACCACCTTTTAAATATCTTGGACAGGATCTTCTGACACCAACCACCGTTTCAAACGGAGCCCCTTTTGCGTACAGCTAAAATTATGCTCCGTTTTCTACGGACTCACTCGGCCATTCTACTTAGGCCCGACCAAGGTGATGTATTTCCGAGTGCCCCAACGTGCTGCTTAAAATGTGCTTTGCTAGTAGTTCCGCGGGCAAGATTCGATGACTGGAGTAATTAAGGCAACGAACAAAAATTAGGAGAAAGGCATTATGAGGCGATCAAGAGCGTGAATGGCCCGTACAAGTAACCTACAAACCAGTAAAGAGCAATGAGGTCTGGTTACTCAGTGAATGGAAATACAGCTAGAACAGACCGAGAGAAAACGCCGGTATCAGAACACGGCAAGTGCAAGAGCTCTGGATCGGGCCACAGCATGACGATGGGGATGGCAGATGAACAAGCTACATCAAGAAAACAGCGGGACGAGCTCCACAAAGTTACCTAATGGTAAACGCAAGGCAGAATACTTTTGTTGAAATGTAATTATTTCATGTTTACTAGAAGGTAGAAGCTGTGCATATGAGCAATTACCCCAGTAAATCGGTGAGCTGCCAAGTTCATGCTCCCGCTAATCCTGTGGCAACCAATTCATCTGGTCACATTCCTGCACGCGTCTCACCGCTGGAGCTATTTTTATCACGAAAGGAGATGCGTTTCTCTGCCTCACCTCAGCACTGATGTTAACATTTTTTAAGTGCATTTTCCATTAAGGCTTTAAAACCCACTGCTTTTAAAACTGCCTATGGTTAAATTTTCATTAACATTAAACAAAATACAAACAGGCCTTCAGGATTGCTACCCTAATGAGAGCATCCGCACTGGGACAAGCGAAGAACAGCTGTGCCCATCTCCTGCGTGAAAATCTTGGCTGCCGCGGTTTCTCTGCAGGCTTTACAGAAAGAGCCCTCACCCCCAAAAAGGACTCTATTTTAGCTGATGACCCCAAATTCCTGATCCCAACCTGCTCTTCTCTCTTTTGTCCGTCCATCCCCGTCGTCCCCCCCCCCCAAGCTCTCCAAGAAGCACCTTCCACCTTGTCTTTGCACCATCGTCATGAAAAATCACCCCTTTCCTCCTCCCAGGTCCCATGGCACGGCTGCCACGTCCAAACAGTGGCTGTGGATGCTGCCTCAAGTATACTGGAGTCACTGGGAGGAAGGGGAGAATATCAATATGGAGTCAGTAAGAAATCCCCCGCGTGGATAAGGATGAATTTCAGGGCTGGCCTTTCCTGTGAGGCAGGTTGGAATTAAAAGAAAAATAGTGAAACTGGAAGTCCCGTAGTGATTGGTTTCTGAAGGAAAAAAATACGTGCATATTAATCTACAAAACTCCTACTGCACAGGCCACCTTTGAGAAAAATACCTCTTATTCAAAAGTGAATAAGAAAAAAAAAAAAGATAAATCGAGCTAATGTGGATTTTTAAGCATTAATAAAAAGTCTGATCCAGAAAACTACACTTAAAAAATTATTAATACAAACACTGGAAGTCTGAATAAAGGCTACCCTGCGGAGTTCTGTGCCTTTTATAAAAGCAATAGCACTATTATTAAAGCCTCCTTCCAACCCCCCATCAAAAGTCACAAGTCACCGTTCATTAAAAATGCTCATTACCTCAGCTCTCCTTTGGCCAGGGGCTAGAGTGCTTGTGCATATACAGTACGGAGGGAAACGCACCAATTAATCTTACACACATCTGCAGCAGGGGTGAGCAAGGTCTGTACGAGCAGTTTCATTTTCCATATAAATCAGAACAAACCAGCACAGCTGAGCATCACTGCTGCCAGCCAGTGCCTGCCAGCTACTTTATGTCCTAAATTCTTTCAAATGCAGGCCCTGAAGCTCCTCACTAAGCAGGATACAGCAGTGCTTTCAGCATGGGGATAAGCAGTTCTCGGAAGCAGCATCAGGTACCATCAGGTTAAGAAACTGCCCGCATACCAGCGCGTTGCCTTGTAAATGTGTAATTAGCAAACACCCGATCTAAGCGCAGCTATCCTCACGTGAACCTCAACAATTTGCTTTCAGAACTAAGCCTTCCGATCCACCAAAGAAACTTTGCGTAACGCGAGGACAACAGCCTCCCTTTTTCGAAAGCATGTCTCGGTCAGCGGAGCTCAAACTGGAAATGGGAAAGAGAAAGGAGGGGGATGCTGAGTTCCACACCGTCTAAGGACGTCTAAGGAAGCGAGTGAAGATTTTTACTATTGCCAAAAGCGTCACTACAGTTACCGAGCCCTTGGAGTCGGCATAAATGCTGTGCAAGTGCTGCAGGGGAGCAGGCGTTGTGTCCATGAGAAGCGTCATTCCCCTCTGGCAGGACTTGTAGCATGTTACCCTGAATCGCAAAAGTATCTTACCTATTTTCAGTAGCACCACGAGTCTTAACATAATAAACAATTTTAGCTATAACTGGAGTGTAAATTACTTGCTTTTAAAGAGCAACAAGTCCACCAGCAAACTGAGGGTACAGAGATCTCCCAGTGCACATTTCAAATACAAGAGAGAGGTCACAGCCCTGAGAACCAAGTACATAGATCTTATGCAGAAACCTTGGCATTTCTGACATTTCAGCTGAACCATCAGTGTGCAACTTCAGTGATAAAGAGGACAGAGTAAGGTTTTTAAAAAAAATCTCTGACCCGTAAACTCACATTCCCAAGCGTAAGTTCTTAAAAATACGAGTACAACTATCAAAAAAATGACTGAAGTTACCAAAAAAGAATTATCAGAGTACTCTGCAGATGTATTTTCAGAGGCACCAAAGAGACATCAGAAAGAAGATGGAAACTTTGAACTTTGGTAATTTGGGCTAGATCGCTAATATTTGCAGTATATGCCCCAGGTATGTAGAACAACAGAGCTGCTGACCTCAAAAGGTTTGCATTAGCCTGATCCAACTTTTACTGGTGTCTACGAATGGAAGTGAAAGAGAGTCAGGAAAAAGTTGCGTTAAGAAGCAAGTCAGCTGGCACACTTTTAGCTCAAAACGTTTTCAGCAAAAAGGCACGAATCTCACAGAAACCTCACTTGCATTTCATCTTGCTGTGGTTAAAATTAACCTTTATAAAGCCAGGAATGGGGGCGGGGAGGGAGAGCTCGCTGCACACACGTGAACCTCCACAGCGATTTCTCAGAGCCATTATTGATGGGTGCCTTGAAGGCACAACAAAAGAGAGACTCTAACATTAAATAGTTTTTCCACTGTATCCTGAATGTTTATGTCACAGCTGTACCAGAGCCAGATTTAACAGTTAACCACATCCTGCAGACAAAACGTCACTCACATTTCTGAAGTCCAGTGTTCATCTGCGTGTAAGAAAGAAGCTGAAAGGAGAGGTCACCTGGTCCTGGCAGACAGGCCAGCATGGCAGACAGGCACTAACACAACATGGGGCATTCACTCCTCTGCACACTGCAACAACAGAGAGACAATTCAAAGTTATAATACAAGGAGGAACAGAGACAAGAAAGCGGCAAAGAGCCATCCCTGGGTGAAGGCCTGACCAAGCACAGATGCATGACTGCTGCCCCGGCCCTCGTAGCGTCTCGTAACGGCAACGGAAATACTTCAAGAAGCGAGTCATCTGCAGGGTTAAAACTAAAATAGCCATCTCGCTCTCCTCTATGGCTTGACACACAGAGGATAATCCAGAACTCTGTCCTCAAATTACAAAGGTGGTTGTTATGAATGGTAAAGAAACCACCATCGTTCATTTTACTACAAATTGAAATGCGCTGGCTATCTACCAGGTATAGCCAAAGCAAGTCCTCTGGAGAAATCCTGTCAACGGCTCTTTTACATTTAATAAAAAGGCATGGCATGCATAAATTGAAGGCAAAGTATGCAGCACTCTGCCTTGTGGCAAGATTAAGCTGCATGCTACAGCTTGTAATTCCTGTGGTCCATTAGGCTGAAAGATGAATGGCTACGACTTCCTTCATTTCAGAGGAGACTCGCTAACCTGTGCGGCTCTGGGTTAGACAAACAGCAAGACGTGCCTTCCGCACAGAGGAGCTGCAGAGGTGCCACCAACCTCTGCCTCCGAGGTTCCGCATTTACAAAGTTGAACCTCAGAATGAATGCAGGGAGCACCAAAGCCCTTTATGCACAAACACTGCACAGCTACCCTCAAACCCCATCATCGGGGGGTTTCCAGCAACAAAGCTGACTCCGGCTCAAAGTCTCCCAACATTACTAGGATTACAGAGAGAAATTTGAGTTGGAACAAGGTCTCCAGAGACCACCTGGTCCAAGCCCCTGCTCAAATCCCCCCTGCTGCAAGCTACCAGGGCAAGCCACCGCCAGCCAGGAGCACTTAGAAAACCTCTGGGAAATGAGGTGGCTGAGCCAAACTGGAGAAGTCAGTCGACTTCTCCTCCTTGCCCAGAACTCCACGAGCATCGGTGCCACTATACAGGGAGTGCTTTTGCCAAAATGCTTCGGGAGCAGCTAGAAAGGGCTTGGGGCTGGTTATATGGCCCCCAAAACACGGAAAGAGTGAAGGCTTCAAAAGTTATAAGCTGGTTTAATTTTGGTCGTTGTTTCATAACCCCAATTAAAAACAACTGGGAAGGCATTCAAAGATCAAGAAAGGCGAAGCAGAAAGCTCGAGACCAGCATGAAAGTGCATGGTTTCTGGCTGCAGAAACCCCGCAGAGATCACTCCTGAAAGAGTCGCACTGTCGAGGACCGCACAAACGATGTGAAGCCTTCGGATGACACCCGACATGGCAACGTCAACGCTGCGCCCCGGATAGCACCACCGCCTTCCCGCTCCAGAAAGCTCAAAGAGCCAGTTTCTCTGCAGGGATGTTTTAAAGTCGTTAATTTGAAACCTAACCTCTGACCACCGTCACCAGTCAGACCGCCCAAGGAGTACCTGCACCAATACAGCAAACAGCGTGGACTCAAAGCTTACCCGTAGGACAGCAATTACTCACTGTGTGTGATTCATTAGCTCCGTGTTTATACGCACCTCCTCAGTTCAACAGGCAAAGGCTGATTAAACCAACAGCCAAGAAAGCTCATGCAAATATTAATTTATGAAAACTTCTGCATCTTCACTGTGCAAGTGCTCCCAAAAGCTGACCGAGCCCATTGGGTGCCACTGTGACCAACAATTAAAAATCAACTTGGACACTGAATGTCAGCCACGCAATGGCCCATTCGCCCTACACACTCAGCGCAACAGCGACAAACACACCACCTCACCAAGCCGCAGGGCCGTCAGAGCATCCACCAAGAGAACGAGTTTACATTCATTCTCCGTTTCACCCCTAGGAGATAGTAACGACCCGCACTACTGTAAGTTCACAATTTGTAGTTGTAAAACCTTGTAAAAAAGGTCGAAACCTGGATTTTCTTCTCACCCTCATGTGTGCGTAGCCCCGAAAGAGAGGGCTCCGCAGCACAGCACTGCACTCAATGTGCTCTCTGACTGAACAAGCGGCATTTCTGACAGCAAGATACGCGGAGGGTTTGCTCACCTGCTCTGTCATTAACGCTCATTATAGCCTTAACACTGTGCCTACTTCAGTAAGCCTCTTGCTCAAGTGCCACGGAGAGGCTCTTCGGCATGCACGCAGCAATAAACAGGATAATGGCACATTAGGAGAGAGAACAAGTGATTAAGAGTGGTCACAGCATCCAATTCAGAAGACCAGGCTTCTGCAGTAAGAGAGCAGTATTTCCTTGAAGGTCAAAACATGTATTTACAGAAGCTTTAGCTCCAGTACAGAGAGTAATGTTTTAGAGAGGGCTATAAAGGCGAGTTGTTCCCGCAGGCGGATAATCATTTTAGGCAATGCCAAAGGTTCATAAAAGACTGGGGTAGCAATAATAATTTTAAAGGAAATATTGGACTTGGAAAAATCATTTTAAGTAGAAGCATAAAATCATTCTTTTAGCTTGATTTGCAATAACCAAATTGATGCCATCTAGGTCACTGCTGAGCATTGAAGAAAGAAATTCAGACTTATATAGAAGTGCTGACCATAACTCCATTGCTGAATTCCATATTATAATTAAAATCCTGCTCCAATTTTTGTTCTTGATTAAATTACTATAGTTTTTCAGAATTGAGATCTCAGTATTTGAAAACAAATGCACTTGAAATATCTTTACAAACAAGGCTGTTCATTTTGTTATAAATTAATTAACATTTATTCCCTCTGAGGTACTCAGCACCTGTCCTGCCTGATCTTCAGCACGAGCTAGCACAGACAACAACTCCAACACAACGCCCAGCTAAAATGAACTGAAATCCCCAGCGTGGACTGTATTTGGGATTGCGGTGAGCATTAATGGCTACCTCAAACTGCTGTAACACACGGTCTCGGGTCGTCAGCGCAGGGTCCTGACACAAAGGCAGCCGGGCCCATCATCCCCTCCTGCGCTCAGCTTTACTGCTTCTAATTAGTCCAGAGCAGGAGATAAACTGAACTTGGCGTGGCAAGACTTCTCACCAGCAGACTTGGCTCCATGGCGGCAACTTGTGTGGGCACCAGCACCTGCAAAGCTCCCGGCGGGGCTGCTGCTTCGAGGACGGGTGTTGTGTTACTGGGGGAACTGGAACGGACACAGTCGGTCAGGAACTGTGGGGTTTTTACACCGTAGCGGGCTCGGTAACACCGTCACTTAAACCAGTCAGCTGAAAACTGGAGGGCAAGCTGACCAGTAGGCTTTGGCACCCAGCAATGGAGGGCAGCTATAAAACCTTTAAAGTTTTAAAATTGTCTTTTAAACTGATTCTGTATACTGCCAAACACAACATAACGAGCTCTGTCTTGAAAAAATATATAAAAAGATAAAGTACATTTGTAGAGGAAAACAATCACTAGCTTGGAATAAATAAATACCACTCTTTGAAGTGATTTTAATCTAATCTGGCTGCAGGATATAATCTTAACAGCGCAACCGTACTGCAGGACGCTCTGTGAAATAGTTAGCAGGTTTAGACACACGAACAGGTTTTTTTCCTCCTAAGATTTATTAACAAAATTAAATCAAAGCATGTTAAGCTTAAGAGGGATTTGCAGCGCTTGGGATTTGGGGGCAACTGCTGCACCCCCACAGTGACTGCTAGGTTCAGCCTTACCTGCGTATCAGAGTGCTTTTTGGTCCAGGCAGCACAGTGACCCCGGCACTGATTTTCAGAGTAAGTCCTGTCACCACCAAGGCTCACCGGGTCGGACGGAAGAACTCACCTCCAGCCATCACCTAGGGACACCCTCCCTGTAGAGCTAAGAATCCGTTCCAGTAAAACTTACCATGATGCTGCCTTTCTGGACTAAAAACACACAGTATTTTCTGGCTGATGCTCAAAGATTAGTATTGCCTCTGCCAGACCCAGTGCTCCTTTGGCCAGGGGGGATTTTTACGAGCTAGAGTAAAACCTAGGTGTAAAGCAAGTTGGTCCTACTAGGAAATTTCTAATACTCTGACACAGCTTTATCATTATATAAACAGACCACATATGCAGAGTTATTGCCAAGGTTTTAAATATGCCAGTCTCTGAAGCTTCCCACAGGCCTTACAGGGTAAGCGCACAAAGGGAACACTCCCCACAAACCATCCCCGGCCAGTGAAATATGGGAAACTGAGCTGGTTTAGACGAAAGCCGAGCTGGTGAAGTTTAAAGTTAGGTTCCTGAAAGTAAACATGCATGTTTGAAATTCCACGATTAACTGTGGGCTCCTTCACAAAGCTCGGGGCTGGGAGGAAGCAGGAGCATCTACCCACACACAAAAGAAAAGCTCCAAACTATTCCAAGTTTCCAGCACCCTGGGGTCCCGTAAGCCGTGTGAGGGTTGTTAAGCGCTGGCGGCTGACTGATACGCTTCGCTTCTCCTTGTTATTCACAAGGTAGCCCCGTGAAATTCCATAACCACTGGTGGGATTTACGGCGACCCCCAAGTGCACGCGGCGCGTTCCAAGTTCAGCATATATAAATGCTGCAAACAAAACCAAAAACTAACTCGGGTTGTGAAGTTTCTTTGGTACAAATGGCTGTAAGAGCTTGCCAGGAAACATAATTGAATCCGGGCCAATTTTCATGCTCCAAGGGAAACTCAGTGTCTCATTTACCCCCCGGCAGGCTGCTCACGACCGAGTGAGACTCATTCCTTTTTCCCTCTCCCAAAGTAACCTAAAATCTCAGTGTTTCAAAAACCCGCTCGTGTCAACTGCAGACACCGAACTTGCTGACCTCAGCAGCGTTCAATATGATTCCTTCCAGTCAGCCATGCCTCGCTTGACAGTGTCTAGACTGATCCTGCAGGCTTCCTGCCATTCTCCAGCCCTAAAACTCCCCTTTATTCTTGGGCACTTACCAGAATGGCCCTTTCCCAGGACTGCTTAAGAGTCAGGTATAAATCTTACCATTTCCTGGAACAAAATTACCGAACTAGCACTGTATTCATCACCGGCCGGTATCACGTCCTCTTAATGTTTTATAAATGGAAAACTGCAAAATAATGTGCAGAGAGGTAGTCTTTTGAAATGGCAATAAATCACAATAGCATCCAGTGTACTTGGGGATAAATAAATAGGAAGACTGAACAATAGAAAGTCGCCTTTTGTAACAAGCGGAGTGCACCGTCAGCATCTGCCAGCACAGGACCTTTTGGCTTTCTGCATGCAGGTGGACCTTCTGTAGAGCTCTGCAACAGTTTCGATCAAAATCAATTTTTGCTTCTTGCAGTTTAATTAACTATGATTTTGCTTGTAAACCATTTCACCTTTTAGGCTGACCTCCATTTATAATGTTACTCAGGCAACAAAATTAAATAGTTTGGAGGGAAAGGCAGAGGGAATTTAAATGTACGTGGGGTGCTTCGGGAGAGGGGAGGCACCGGCTGCAGTGCAGCTCTGCTCCTCTCCCCAAGCCGGGATGGCAAGGCTCAACGAGGAAGAAAACGAAGAAGCTTTGGGGTAACAGCACTTAAGTGGAGTACGTTCATATCGTGCTCCTTGTGCCCAAAGGCTACCACTAAAGGCTTCTAGGTGAGCAATTTTGAGCAGGATGTAGCACAGAAAAAAAGCCAAGGCGGCGGCTCTCGGCTCCAGGTGGGCAGGTACTGCCACGTGTGACATCAGCTCCATCAAATTCACTCTTCGGATAAAGCAGCAGCAAGCTCAAGGTTACGATCTTGGAGTTTAAAAAAAACTTTTTTTAGAATCATAGAATCATTTCGGTTGGAAAAGACCTTTAAGATCACCAAGTCCAACTGTTAACCCAGCACTGCCAAGTCCACCACTAAACCGAGGGTCGGTCCCAAGGGATTATTTTAAAACACAGTACTATGCATCTGCTGGGGAGTAGAACAGTTGGCTTTAATTGTAAGATGGATTTTTACATAGCTTCTGACCTTTCATCTAATTGAGGCCTAAAGAAGAAGAAAAGAGGAAAAGCTATACGTCACTTCAGTTATTAAAATCCATCAAGCTCAGACTTTAGCCTTGGGATAACCACAGCCAAAAAATTGACTTGCAAGTAATTATCACTGCTATCTGCAATAAAAGTTAATTGGACATAATTGAACTAAAGCCCTAATCTGAATGAAGCTGTTGCTGGCAAGAAGCCTGCTCCTGCCTGCACTTTGCAAATGAAACTGCTAGCAGTAAAATGGACAAATACGAGGCTGCTCTTACAGTCTGCCCGCTGCAAATCACAGCGCAATTCTGCAAACAGCTCGTTAGCTGCGCCAAGATAAAGCCATTAAGAGGGCCCATCCTCACCAAACACACCCTTCGACAATACCCAAACACCACCAAGGCGTAGAGTTTCAAAAACAAGTTTCACTTTTACTGACCTCTTAATTACGTGGACTGAAATGTAAGATTCATGTCACAAGATGCTGGTTTCATCAGCCCCCGAAAGGCTGTAAATACCGGTACAAATAATGTACTTTTTGAGCACATAAAGATACCAACTCAAAAGGTTTTCAGGGCTGATAATTTACCACCTTCACGCAGTTCAATAGCCTCTCCTGTGGCAGGACCAGCTTCTTTCATCTCCCCAGCGGAGCAGACAATTAGCTGCTTTTTGTGCTCAGCCCATGCAGGTGGCTGGGGGAAGGGAGCGTTAAACTAAATTCCTGCTGATTCGTCCATTTATATTTGGCGTTTTTGTTAACTAACAGACCAGAAAGCGGTCGTCATCCCCCATACTACTTTAGAACTTCCTTCCAATTTTAATTATTAACACTCTGCCCTTCACCAAAGCATATCAAAGCACTTAACAAACATTACTGAAGCCACATAACCACTCTGAAACGGGCAAAAATTGCACACGACTCCTTTTACAGAGGCTTAAGGTTTTTTGACCGGATTTATGTCAGAAGACTGGTCTCCTGATTACGGGCTAGCCTATAACAGAAGGCACTGAGGGAAGTATCCGGCTCACCACAGGTTCCTGATGTAATTTTGGATGAAGCATTTAATCACCCGATGCTGTGGTCCCTCCTCGTTAAAAGGACAGGGGTGGGTGACAGTTTTCTACCACTGAAGATGACCGAGAAGATAAATGAAACTGCAGAGCATTTCAATAGCACCTTGACTTCTCACATCAGGCTTACGAGGTCATTCATGGTCCCGGCAGTCTCCTGGGGAGAGCTGGAAGCAGACCACGCTTCCCTCTCCTGAGCGCCATTTGCTCACCACCGCTCCTCCGCATTCTCACAGCTCAGAGCAGAACTTCTTAGCTCAAGAAAGCTGCAAGAGAGAACCAGTGACATCAATTCCCTTTCATGACCCAAATCAGTGGCTTATTTTACTTTGCTCAAAGCCCTCACCTCTTTTTAAGCCTATTTTTAGATTTAACTCTATATTCTGCAACGTGGCAGGAGCCGACAGACAACACAGGCGTAAGTGGGTCTTGCCAGGTGTTGCAGGCCGCTTCTAAGGCGAGGGAAAGATGTAGGAAAGACAAGTTGGGACTATTGTAGGGCCTGGCCAAAGCTTCAAAGGAGTATTTCTGGCTGTGCTTGAAACACACATGCTAGTGGTCAGTTATGAGACAGATGAGATACTGCTTTTACCATGGGAACATACGCAAGAAATAGGAAAACCGACCTGCCTGAAGTCAAAAGCGATTTGAATAACTTTGTATCTGCCTCCTCTGAACTTTCACTACACTAAAGCACTCTGACCTTTAATTAATTTTCTCTCTCCTTTTATATGGTAACTTCCAACTCCAAGTTTTTAATGCTGTACTGGTGGGAAACAGGGATGAAGAAGCAGTCTGGGATGTATCTTAGTTACGTTTCACAGTGCATAAATCTGCACGGTCATGTAGGAGAGGGATGCTACAGTTGAACTGCAGCAGTTAAGGGCAGAGACCAGGTAAATACAGTATTACGTCCCAAATCATAACTTGCCCAGGATATTAGGCTTACGCTTGTATTTTCAAAATGCAAACCAGACTCCCTACCCAGCACTGTAACATTCACAGATGATACTGTTTTCTTCAACAAGATACCGAGAGGCGCAAACACTCCTTCCTCCAAAGCGTCCGTTATCCTTGGGGCAAACTAAATCCACCTCCTTCCTGCATGCTCGAGCAGCATCTGTATCACAGCAGATACTACAAAATATGGAACAGACTTACCGATATGAGCGTGCATGTTTTTTTGTGAACATGATGGTATTGAGGTTAGCCGAGATGACTGCCACCCAAAGCAAACCCGAAACAGCCCAGCAACTACCAAGCTACAGGATGCTGCTAGCATCGACCCCGACGGAGGCACCACGCATTCCCACCAACAGACGTTCTCCATCCTCCTACGCAACTTCCTTCTGCCTTCAAGTGATAAGAAACCAAAATACACAGACCCCTTTCTCATAGTCTGCAGTTATAACCTCAACATCATCGGCAAGAACGCGCACTGCGTTGGTGCCACGTGCAGCCTTCCTACGTGTGTCATGTCTGGGAGCAGCGTACGGTTGTCATGCTGGGCTTTACTTGAGCCTAAAGGACATGCAAGAACTGTGAGCTTCCTCAAGCCACTCTTGGCCAGAATTCCTCCCTCTTGACCTTCTCGCCTTCCCAGATCTGAAAAGGAAGCTTTTCTTTAGTACAGCAAAGGGCTGCCTAGGCGAAGGGGAAAGGAAACATGAAATAGTTCCCCCTCCAGTGCCTGCTTCGCACAGATCACCATTATCGTTATCTTCTCTCATTCCACACTTACTCTATAAAAGCCCAGAATTAAAGTCTTAATCATGACTTACAGAAATCCTTGTGGCTGCACATGACAGAAGGATGACAGTTTTTCCTTCTAAAATATCATTAGAAGTTACAGATTATGACAGTTCCCCGAGTAGGAAAGTAGCTATCTTCCCCTGTTTATTACAAGCTGATTATTTCAAAAAAGCATTTTTTCAAAGCTAACTTTGAACAAATTTTACCTCTATGCAACACACAAACAACAAACCAGACATTTGTTAGATACTGAAAAATACGCTTCGGGTCCTGTTTTAAAAATAGATTCACTTGAAAATGAGAAATATTTGCAAATAAGATGCAGCAGAATGAATTAGACTTCATACAAAACAAAAAACTGAACTCGCATATTAAGAAAGGAAGAAAATAAAATGTGACTCACTTGCGGCCCAGGTGCACCGGTGGTGTGTGAACACAGGCAGGCAGGCTCAGGGGGGATGGAGTCCAGTTTGCATTGCTTACGCACATGTACTGTTTTGACCTGTACAGTTACACTGACAGTTGTTTCCTTTAGTATTTTCGGATATTGAATTAAGGTCCCACCTATGGCGAAGTTTTAACAGCCAATTTACAAAACAAGCGGAAAAATGTACCGCGGACTTTTATTTAAGATACAAAATTGGAGATCTCTGTCTACTTGCGCACAGCGCCAGAGCTTCCTGCCGGACCACAAACACATCAGCTCTTAGATACACTTTTTACCATTTGTAAGGGCAAGATAAGACCTTCTTCTGTAGCTGGAGATATTGTGCAGCCTACTGTGAAGACGAAAAATATTCCTAGAACCTCAAAAGGAAGCTGCAACACAAGTACCAAGCACTCACCAGCAGAAAACACAAGCCGGCAGGTGAATAGCGAAGAGCAGGACCAGACACTGGGACGGTGTTTTCCTGTCAACCATCAGAACGAGGTGCTGGTGCCCCGCTAGCTTGTCCTGACACAGACCTAGTGTCCTTATCAGTCTTCCCAGAAACTCAAAGGTCACCTCATAACAACTCAACAGAAGAAAGGACAAGAAATACCCTAATTGTGAGCTACTGTAAGAAGTCTCTGCTGTTCTCAGTGCTTTCCTGAGCATGTAAACTAGACAGTTGCATGGCTGGCAGTTCAAAACAGCCACAGGGAAAGCAACGTGAGCGTGCAAGATGTTTTCAAAACCTCTGCGCACCACAAGCACCAGAGATTCTTGTCTGCAGGCCTGGTAAGACACTTCAGCGCGACCTCACCTGATTCCTTTAGCAGCCACCAACAAGACACCCTTATCCAAAGTTTACCTTCACAAAAGATTGATTTTTTCACCTTAAGTTTCACTGACTACAGGCGAGCAGGAGATTTTTGTTTGCTTTTGTGCATCCTTCCTCCTCTGCACTTGCCTTTTTCTTTAAAAAAAAAGAAAA
>VZTV01109307.1:2628-16509 GCA_013400875.1 Anhinga rufa
ATTCAGAGTTCAAGAATTAATTATATAGAAGTATATTAAACAAAAAATATCTGTCATCAAACTATGTCAGCAATACTGTATTCAATTCCGTGGTCATTTTTTCTGACTACCTCAAATAATACCCCATAATGCATTAGGATTTAAAGAAACCCAGTTTTAAGCTTTTTATGGCCACGTGCTTAGTATTTTTAGACAAATACTCAAGTTAGACTTCATAACTTAATTGCTGAAATAACTTGTTTGAAGCACGACCTGAGTTTACCTCCATATATGAATTTTATATGAAAGGATTAAGGCTGGCCTTTGGAAAGCAATCCCAGTTCTCTTATTAAGACAGCATTCCTTTTCACAGGCAGCTTTGATCTGCTGTTCTCTAAAACCATGCAGCTTTTTCTTTCTTTAATAGAGGTTTTGTACTGGATATGTACTTAGGAAACTAAGTGATATATTCAAATTCTTACTTAACATTGACTGAAAGGCTGTAATTCTTACAAGATGAATACACAACCAAATAGGAATAACTCATAATAATAATACATCAGAATAACGGAGTAAAAGATGAATAATAAATGCAGTGCTCCAAATGGTAAAAATATTGCTGTCAGGAAAGAACGAAATTTCTGAAAAAGTACTCAAAACCATGTTTCAAAAAAAGCCTCCAGACATTTTCTAGGGTTATGTAGAATTACTTCTTATGTGGTTTCTACCTCCACTCAACTTTACAGTATTTCTTCTTCCTAACACTGTCAGGTAGACACTCCTTGCCAATCGTTCTTATCGTCTCCGCTCACTTCAGTCATACCAAATGGTTCACCATCATCAGGAGTTTTTAAAACTGCAAAGTATGCAGAAAATGTTAGGTTTCTGTCCCAACTCTCTGCACTTTCTCTGCTCCTCTGGAAGATGCTTGTTCCCATTCAGGAGTAGCTAGAAAGGAGGAAAGATTCTGCAGGACTGATACAGAGAATGAGCCAGGTAAGTGGAGAAAGACAGTAAACTGAAAGCTGTTACAGTACTACAGCCAGGCATGCTGATGGAAGTGATGTCCTGCGTAATTTGGAGCAACAAGGTTTTGAGCCAGTGGGGTGGAAAGGATTTTTTTTAAAGTCTGAATGAAAACCAGTTAGTGGAACACTGAGAAAAAAGA
The DNA here is from genome assembly GCA_013400875.1 of Anhinga rufa. Taxonomy (NCBI): domain Eukaryota; kingdom Metazoa; phylum Chordata; class Aves; order Suliformes; family Anhingidae; genus Anhinga; species Anhinga rufa. The sequence continues at coordinate 3,776 of VZTV01109307.1, forward strand.
ACTAGTTTAACTAAATAGTTAGGAAAAAGGAAATAAATAGATGTATCACCATGATTTTCAGCTCACAAAGCATTTGATTGTGTTTAACCTGAAGTGCCACTGCATAGTTATGTATGTAAAATGCAATAGCACTTTGTTGACTTACTGACATGTGGATTGAGTCAACATTCACAAGTGGAAGGTGGACAAATTTCTTATTTTTGAAAAGATACTTTTTCATTATACCTTCCAAAAGAAGAATGGAAATTAAAATAGGATCTAATTGTATTTCAAATTACTTCAATAGGATATCCTCGCAAGTACAGAAGTTCTTAGCCATTGTAGATCATTTATCTGCTACAAGTTATCTTGCATGCTCTAAACCATTTTCTTTGACTATCAATAACTCCCCATTTCATGAATGATAGCATATGATTTGCTGCTTGTATTACATGAGTAGCTTCAATATGCTCCTGGTATCTCTAGAGACTTACTGTGTGTTATATCAGCTATTGGAAGTTGATAACGGGGTCACGTGTTCTTTTCCATTTTGATGTAGTGTAATACAAGCTGTTATACAAGTTTCTGGGTCTCAGGCTTTTTGATAAAGTACATTATTTTGTAATTCTAAGGATACTGATACAACCAAAATGAACCAAAGAAATGCTGACAGCATGAACAGTAGGCACAGGGGAAGAAAACAAAAAACAAAACAGAAAAAAAAAGGCAAAAAATTGGAACTGAAAGAGAGTATTGGATTATAATAGACAAGTTTTTAGTACGTGCTTTTAAAATAAAATGTATAAAATTAAGATACTCAAATCCCTTAAACTAAAAGCTGAAATATTTTTTGCACTGCAGTTTGCTTTTCTCTTTGGATTTTGCTGTGGGTGGGAGGGGTTGATGTTCCTTTGTACCTAACCGTATCAGACAATAAAGCCACACCAAATCCTGTTGTACCAGGTTGCCTGTGAGAATCATGAACCGTTTTACTCTCCCAAGCACACAACCTGAGGGAGTTCAAAGAACAGGGAGAACATTTCAGTCTAGTAGAAATTTTGATCAATCTTTTCAGCCCACGTCTAAAATGTGATATTGTCTAGGTATTTTCTACAATATTGATAAATCAGAAGCTGATATGTGTCTGAGGTAAGTCATAAAGGGATATAAGTGTCCCTACCTCAGTCTCAACCATGTGATACCTCATCACTTTCCTCTGCAAGGCTGCAAACCAGGCAGACGGTTCTCTTTTGCAATTCTTATGCTCATAAAAGTATTATTAAATAGAAAAAAACCCAAACACTTCAATCTTTTTAGAGAAAACATTCTTGTCCCTAATTTTGGTAACTGTGTGCCAGCAATTATTAAGGGTTGCTAATTGAAAATCTGATATGTTGGTATCTATTGCAAAGTCATCTTTTTGCTGTTATTTTCAGTTGTCTTTATCTTATTTTATTAAAATTTCAATCTAGCTATTATTTCATAGCTGATCCTGCTTTGACAGGAAGGTTGGGCCAGGTGGACTGGGACCTCCAGAGGACCCTTCTAGCCTGAATTGTTCTGTGATTCTAAACTGTTACACACGTAATTGCAAAGATCCATGAAATACACTGTGATGATCCAGGGTTGCCCAGAGAAACAGGACCTGCAGGTTGCTAGAGTTAATGGGGTTTATCCTTTTCTCAGGGACTCATTTATGAATATTGTTATTCTTTAACAGTAAAGTTTACAAAGAGCCTTAAAAATGCTGTAATCTTTAATCATCCTTTATCTGCTTATTTGTACTGAGACAGCAGTGGCCATCTTTAAATTGAGTTACAGATTTACAGCGTAAAATTAGCCCACTGCTCAGTTCAGAGAATAGTCATATACTTAAGAATTCCTAGAGTTGCATCAAAACTAAGCGGACTGCCTTAAGATACTGAAATGTTTTTTGGTGCATATTTTTCAGGTTATTTATAGTACAGAGTTATTTGTAGTATACACTCCAGTGTGTTTGAGAGAAGGTGTTATGTTGGATTTGCATACAGGGAAAAATGACAGCGTTGGCCAGACTATCTGCTGCTATAACAGATGCACATATATATTCTCTGGTAAGGGGAAGTGAGAAGGGTGCCAATTCTTCCATCCCATTGACCTTGTTCAGTGAGCCTGATCTAGATTATGTTATACCAAGCATCATACACTTGGATCTAGTTGTAAATATAATATGACATACAGACTTCGATGGAGCTGATTTCCTCTCCTGGGTATTTACGCTTCAGTCTCTGGGCTAAATCTGGGGGCCTTTCTGTCTAAAAATTCTCCACGCTGAACATACAGCATAGAGAGAGAGAGGAAAAAACCCAAAACTCCTCCAAGGGATGGTGTTACTAGATATTATTATTCCTTGGACATCTTCCATGTAATTTTTAGTATCTTCAGCTAATGGAACAAAACTGACACTGTCTTATTTTTTGACAAGATAATTATCCAGCATGTAGTAAACAAGGTTTTCTGTAAGGACTTCATATTTTCATAAGAGAAACAGAAATAGACAATGCTCTTCCTTTTCTGAGCAAAACAATCAAATGTTGCTTACTTTAGATTATGCATTTTTATTTCTTGATATTGAAGTCAAATAATTAAATCCTGCTCATCTGGTTGTTTTGAAGACTCACCGAGTCAATTTTTTTTATATAGCTGCAGAACACATAGTTACCCTTAGGATTGCGTTATCCTTGTATATTCTGTGGCAAAGTAGGTACTGCTAAACTGTGCAAAATAGGTGTTGCACAGTCTGGTCCAAAATGAAGCGATAGGATCCCATGACAATTTAGCACCACCTAATACTTTTAAAAATATGAGATATATCATTATAGGATAACTATAGTATGATGCTTTCTAGGGTTGTTTATTTAGTACCAGTATGGGACAGCATCAAATTGTAAAATGAGTATAACTGGGCATTTTGTAATAGCTGTATGTCACATATGTGTATTTTATATAGAGATTACTTATGGCTGCTGTGCCCCAGGAGCAACTTGTTTCTTATTCTCTAAAATGGACATCTGTGGATTCAGTTGTTTCATATATTCTGGGATCACTGCCTATTTTGACTTTCTATATTTACAGAGATCATATTTGACTCCATACAGGTTTAAATCAATTATGTCTCATCAGAACAGACAGAGTGTTAAGGAGCCTTGCTTTGCATGGTTGTAATTGTGTTAACAGGCATTTTCCAAATGGAAAACGGTCAATTCCCCAAGAGCTAGAGACACATAGTTCCTCAGTTCTTGTTTTCCTGCCTCAGAGTATGCTCATATGAATACAGAAGACTTATTAGATATGGTATTTGCAGAAATTGAAACTTAAAGTGATGTGTTATCTTGCTGTATGCTGAGTGTTTTCTGAGGGGTATTTTTTGTTTGTTAGTTTTTTGACAGTAAAGTTCTAAGTGTGAGTAAAGGCGATATGTTCTTGTTACGGTCTGAAATTGTTCAGATTTTAACAAAAATAGATAAATCTCTTTCTTAATTGGAGGACTAAAAAGCAATAAATCCATTGGCTGTTTTTCAGTAGGTGGCACAATAAATCTACCAACAATTAACAGTAGAAATAATGAACCGTTTAAAAATAAACAGCCGGACTGGTGGTTCTTACCTAAACCTTATGGTTATCCATGCAGTATTTGTAGGAAGAGTAAGAGGATTGCAACTTCCTCATCCCTATGATATTCCCAAACTTATTCCCCAAACCTGATCCAATGGGGGTCAGCTCTACTGTGTAACAGAATTATGCAAAATTAGTGCTTTTTATTGACACTACCAGCAAGGTGGTGTTTTTTTAAATGAACTCTCCAAGATACATCTATCTGAATCTGATATCTCACTTTACACAGGCATATGAACAGTTAGCTGTCATCACCACCTACATAGCTTTAAGATATCCAGTGTTTTAAAAAAGATTGAACTATCTAATTATATATAAATGCCATGAACTGTGGAAGTAACTAGATTATTTTCTTCATATATATAATTTCTCCCTTTTTTAATTCCTTCCTCCCTGCCAAGCAATTTATCTATTAATACAAATTAGAAGTCAAATATACAGATTACTTCAGCATCCTTTTCATTTATTGATGTGGCAGAGTTGGCAGCAGGGACTGAGTCTATGCTTTAGAGCAGTTCTTGAGGCACTCCCCATGCTGCTCTCTGGGCATGCTTTGCTGCTTCCGCATGGGAGGAAACCACGCGGTGCCCGGCTGTATTGTGCACTCAGGTTTCCTTTCAAAGCAGCAGTTGGAAAATAAGCCAGTACTATAATACTCCAGTTAGTCCCAGATGCGCCACCAGGATGCGCGTCTTGGAGCCAGGGCTGCCGAGCTCACCGCAGAGCATCCACGCCCTGCAAAATCAGCACATACCGAGAGACCTGGCCATACAACTCAGGGAACCCCTCACAGTCCTCCCAGTATTGCCAAATGAAGCATAATGAATTACAGAAATAAAACCAAAGCTACTTAGAACATCTTTAAAGCTTTCAGATGTGATCTTATCTCCCAACTAATTTGTGTAATTTCTTTGTCCTTTTCTCTTCTAACAAAGCAAGCTTAAATTGCTTCTGTACTAAGGCCCTGCTCTTCAGTTCTGTTGCGGTCTCACTGTTTTACTGTCAAATTTATCTGCATCAGCCATGGTCATTTTAGCATTCTTGATGTTATCAAGCCTTATGAATGAGATACTTTTAAACCATTTTTTCCTCACTGAGGAGATGCTTTATAAAGATCCACTCCCTCTGTTCGTGTACAATACATTAAAGCCTACTTCAGAAACGTTGTAAGCATTTAGGCATGTGAGTATACTATCTAGTTGAATCCTTCTTGATGAGGTCATTTATTTATCTGTTATAAATTAAGGAAATGGTGAGGAACACATGGTGCTATAGTTTAAACCAGAAAGTAGTGTGAGGGAAAAGATATGAACAGTGAACAATGGAGACTGGAGAGCAGGTATACAAAGGCAAACACCCAGTTGAGTGCAAGATTGCAATTGCGCTGATTATTTTCCTGGTATATTGTTTCTTTCTGGCTTGCAATTTTTTTTGTGTATTCTTGATAACATCATTGTAGGACATATTCACTTTGCCTAGCTTTATGAGCCTTTCCAGTGCAATTCAGAAAAACAGGCCTGATTTAATTGCCCTAAATCACCCTCTGGAGGAGCCTTTCTTTTTCTGCTGAGGCACCTAGGGGGGGTTGTTTCATATTATTAGTATCTGGAATTAAACAGTGTGAATATTCCATATAATGTACTTCTCTCTCTGTCCCACTGTGTTTTCAGATAAGCCTGGAAAGCATCTGTCAAACTGTAGGCATTACTATAATTCCAGTAGTATTTTGTTGAATAAGAACTCAAGGATACTGGAGTCCAAAAGACAATGCAACTCTAATTGCAGCAGCTATGATTTCTAACATTTATTTTTACCTTTGAGAAAGTTGTTTGGGTTTTTTTTCCATCGAAGTGGAGAATAAAAGAAATGGCTGAAGGAAGGGTTGTTAGTATATTCCCCTGTATAAGGAATTACTGTTCTGTTCATTTCATCAATAATAATATTACGATAGAAATATCAATAGCTAAATGTTAATAAGCATATATTTTGTCTTCACTCATACAAGCAGCTTTATTACCTGTAATTTAAATCATTAATGAGGTTGAATTTCTTTGGAAGTTGACCATAATCTACGTGTTCTAAAATACACAATTGCAATTAAGACATTCTTAATATTTAGTGCCTGTATAGTCACGTATTTCAGGGTTCAAAGCACAATCTTTTTCGCTACCCACATACAAGTTGAGTGTTGCATATGAGTATCTTTCCTCTTCTCTGCATCGGCTACCAAAAGGACTGCTCCACCTCTTGTCCGAACACTGGCAGGCTCAGAGGTGACACCCTTCGCAGAGGTGTACTCTGCCCTTTTATCTAGATAGACTCCTAAAAGCTTTCGGCTGAATCATTGGTATCTCTCTGCAGGCTGTAAAAAGCAGCAAAGTCAACTGTTACAGCATTTCTAAGATGTATTGTTTCCGTGATAAGCTCATGCTTTTCCTATGAGTTATACCAAAGGCTCAAATAATAAACATGCAAATGATATGTCAAGATAGGAACCAAGTTAACCTTTTTTATCCTACCTTTAAGAAGTTTGAATTGGAAGCAGCCAACTTTCAGATAATGGCACAATGCTGCAAAAGGATCTTGAGTTGTGGAAGGCTTTAAAATAAAAGAATCGCCACCACACGAGTATGTTTTCTCACATTTCAGCGACAGATTATTTCAGAGAACTCTCTAGCCCATTTCCTATTTCCTTTGCCCTTGGTCTGCTGAGTAATATTTGCATTTTTCCCTAAAACAGCATATCTCCTCTCTGGATGGAAATTTCTGATAAATGTTTTCCGTTGAACTTCCTTCAGCATCTACATTAAACAACGTCTTTGCCAAGGATCATTTCCTGAGGTCTCTGCTTTCTGCTTTCTGAACAACATGTAGCCTCAAGATTGTGTCGTGCCTGTCCACTACCACTGTGTGTTACTTAGGATTGCAGGAAATTTTCCAGTCTCTAAATATAATTATTTCAGAAATCGCTCCAGAAATTGTTACCTTACTGTGGGGCTAACTAATTTTAACTTTAATTTAATTTTCATTCAATTTTATTTTAATCTTTTAACTAATCCTGTAACACTGAATAGAAAATCAGTGGCATTTTTGGAACTAACAATGGAGATACTTAAATTGGAAAATGCTGAAACAGGACGATGTCATAAAGAAAATTCCACTTAATTTTTATTGCATGCTTCCAGTTTGGTTGGAAGCGCGTTCCATCAGGATAGACTTATGTCAAAATTTATCCAACTAGTTTTGATCCCTTAAATACTATCTGAGCTGTATCGATTTTAGCATTAGCACTTGTGACTAAATTTCTCCATAAGAATACGATGGCACTTTTCCCTCGCTTCCTATATGAGGGCTGTGATAGCGCTATGCTGCGTAAAGTACAGTGCAGGGAGGGTGGAGTCAGAAGCTGAGGTGATTTTAATAGAAATGTGGTAGAATCCTCTGTGTACCTCTGACTTTTTTTATCTGTTTACTTAAATGTCTTCTGGATTAACCTAGCCAGGTGAGAAAGGTAAATATAGCCTTGGATTTCTTTCCCGCTTTCTGCAAAGCATGTATCAAAAAAGAAAAGCAGCTAACCATTGGTCAAGCTCAGGGTGCCAGATATCTTAGTTTAAGTTAAGACTATCAGACACAAAAATGGACTATAAAAGCTTACTGGAACTTATAATTGATTTTTTCCTAAAATTGCATCCAAAAGCCTAGAGAGATGAGGAATTTTTCTTTTCATCTTTGTTCTAAAGCTTCATGTGTAAACTGAATTTTGCAACAAAAATTTGCCTGAAATCAGCATGGCTGGCTATGTGGTCTGTCTCTTTCAATTTTCATTTCTTTAAATGTGGAGACCATTTAAATCTTTATTTTTTAAGTCAGGAGCCAATAGTGATGACAAAGAATAAAAGTTTCTGTAAATACTTTAAAAATAAAATTCTTAATCACATGTTACACTGGAAAAGAATAAAGAACCCACCAGACACTTAGATTCCTTGCTTCCTGTTCCTTGGGCATCAAAATCAATAACATAAATACCTTCATATTGTTTCTGTTAAATTCCATAAATTATTAAGTTTTGAAATTGGGATTTAGATGTCTATTATCTGTTGATTTTTATTCAATTTTTTTTTCCAGAAATCTAGAAATTTTGATTGTGCTTTCCTTCATTTAATATTGACACTAACTTATATTTAAGTCTCAAAGAAGAATAGACTTTTATTAAATTCTCGCCTTTTGGATGGTATATTTCTTGGTTATTCTTCAGTATAGTCTTTAGAAAAAAGTGAGTAAGCTTTTGGATTTTGACTTAAAGAACCCTTATCTGGATTGAACCCACATTCACTGTTGAGAGAAAATCTTGAAGAAATGTTAAAATCTTGGTAGAACATGAAGCTTTCTGTCAGAGAAGCATTTGCACGTTACATTGCAGCTCAGAATATTACGATGACATATGTGTCTGGGGGAGTTAGTTTGCAGCTAGCTAAAGTGGAAAATTTCATTGCATAGCTACTTACTCATTTTATGGACACTTAGCATGCACTGGTGAGCTTTGTAAAAGGTCACACAATCCCTTTGAAAGTGGAAAAAGATTCCTTGTTATTGGTGTGTCCATCGAGCTGTGAGAAGGAATCAGTATAAAGTCAGAACTATTGTACTGAGCTCTGCTGGCTTCCTGCAGATAAGTGTGGAGCTCTGCACCTTGCTGAGACAATCTGCCTTCCTGACCCTGATGTGTGTCAGAGGCTGTACTGTACACTGAGGTTATAAGCACGCCAACCTCGGTGCCACCTAGCGCGGTGTCTCTCTGACTGCTATGGCACTGGTATCAGTCCTGAGGTCGGTGCTAATGATGCCCTTGAATCAAATGATAATGTGCTCCAAAATAGTTGGTGGCACTAAGAGAAATTAGTAAGAAAAGTTACCTGACCTCCAAGTTTATAGATTAATTAGCATGAAAACTGTAGGCCAGGTTTTGCCATCATGACATTCTAAAGTAATTTATCCAGGAAAAATTTTATTTAGCCATGGGGCTTAGTGCAAAGTACAACACTACCCTGTGTAAATGGAAGAATCCAGTTTTCAGGTAAAATTACTAAATACCTTAGCAAGTTTCTCCTGAAATCTTAAGCCTCCTTGAAACGATAGAAAGATTTCCTACAAGATAGTTGCAAAGCTAAGAAATAACAATCCTTGAGAGTTACAGCTGGACTTATTTTTTTGTAAACTAAGAATGTCCTTTGAGGATCGAGATAAAGTACATGGTATAATGTTATGTGTTTTATGCTCTGGTATTGATAGGCAATTAGTATTTTAGGAGATCAGCAAAGATATTAAGATGAATCATAGTGAGGTTGTTTGATTACGGCTTCCATTTATTTTACAGAATATTCAGCAATATACAGCCACTTCCAGTCTACTAGACCCATTTTCTGTTTAGGCTCATTGTCCTCTGAGTCAAACTGTTTAATAACATTGCATTTACAACATTTAAAATTTAGGGGTTTATGTGCACGTTTCAATGGCAGCTAATGATTCATCAGAGTTTTACTGTGAAAATAAAAATGGTGAGTGGGTTACATTCATATAGCAATGAACTTTAAATTTAAAAATCTGTTAAAGCAATCCTTCCAAGATAAATATAAAATATTGCCCTTTAAGCTGATGCATAAAAATTTGTTAGCTTAAATTTCTCTCCAAAACATACTTTATAAATAATACTAAGGTAGATCTTGACTGTGTTGTAATGTTCACCAAAAAGGCCTATCCTGAAAAGTTTTTTTTTTCCTAAAAAAGAAGTAATGCCTTCAGAATAACCTTTTCTTCTTTTCCTAAATTTCTCTTCTGTTAATAACCACAATTTGACTCCATATGAATGCTAATCTCTGCTGTTAGATATGATTCTCCATATATTGCACAGTATTGGACTGTCATCAGTGAATTTTATCATGAAACCTGCATCGTTTTCCCCTACAGAAAAAAAATTTAAAACATATTTACTTTTAAATGTGGTCTATGAGTACATTTTTCATTTAAGAGTGTTTTACAAAGAATTACACCTAGCGTAATGTATTTTAACTCATACACTGATGCACATATTACCTCAAACTGCTGTGGCAACTGATAAAAAAAACCTGTAGTGCTGGCTTACCAGGAATTATTTTTAAATTTCAGTAATTTATCTTGAAAGACTCCGTAATCAATATTACATAGCACTGTGAGCCTGCTGCTTTATTACCCTTTTTATTCAAGTGTAGAAAGATAAAGTATTGATTTTTGTTTGGTTTTGTGTGCTGTAAAAACAAAGGAGAAATGTCATTTTTGAATACCAAGGGCATATGCCCATTGTTTTATTGATTTTAAATTAAATAAAAGGTATGTAAGGCAATAGTTGAAATTGCTTTGGGGAAAAATAAATGCCATTGGAATAAAAAAAAAAGTCAAGCAATAGCATTGAAAATAATTTATAGCAAGTTTATCTCTCCAGCTGAGCTTTCAAAAAATCTTTTGCCATTAGATTCAAAGTATTGTAGTATAGATAATAGACAGTGTACAAACTTTAGTGTCAGTACAGATTGCCACTACAAAAAAGAATGATATAGTTCTCTATTTTGGTGGTTCCCCTTCTTTTGATGTTTTTTTAATGCTTTTTATGACTTATTTCTTTTGGATGATGAGTTTGACTTAGATACTGACAGTAAAAACAAGAAAGATGCTCCTTTCCCCTCTTCTTCACAGCATTCCAGCTACATGTTCATCACTAATCATCGTCGGTTCCCTAAAGGATTGTCTAATCTTGTTAATTTTCTATCTTTTGTTATCTCTGCTACCAGTAGTTAGCTTTTTTGTTGTTGTTGTTGTTGTTGTTGTTTACAGTCTTCAGAATACTTTTGATCCTGAAAATAGCAAGAAGCATTGCTATAATGTGATGAAGTTGTCACTATCTTCTGGCTTATTTCACCAGGGCTGCCAGTCCAATCAATAAAAGGTCTAATATGCAGACATGAGAGGCTGCTATACGGGAGCTTATAGCTAGATTGTAATAAAGTATAAATATCCAGAGCTGAAAAATAGAAAAAAAAAAAAAGAAGAAAAAATAAAAGAAAGCTCATCAGACTATTGGATTTCATTATTTTGATTTGAAAACACATTAAATCGTTATAATTTCCTTGTTCCCTTGGGTGAATTCATGGTCTCCTATTTCCATGGGTTTTTTCTTTCTGTTTATTTATGATAGAGTTTTGGATATGTATTATTAACTGAAATAAGTTATGAGAAGGATTACATCTGGAGAACATACAAAATATTTGGTTTGCTGAGCAAACACATGTATATAGTTTTAAATTCTTACTGAGCTGGGAATGCAGCGGTGTTTGTGTTATTTACACAAAGGAGCCATTTACGGATTTTAGAAGTATGATTAAAGGGCACCTTGAATGGTTAGCAAGCTTGAATACCAAGGAGGGATCAAATACTGTAACTCCTGATGGATGATGTCTGATGTGTTCTCAAGAGCTTCTTCCAGTGGAGACTCCACTCTCTCTTCCATGACAGTTTTGTCTGTCTTTAACAATATGTGTAGATGTGTAGACGTGGCACTTAGGGACGTGGTTTAGGAGGCATGGTGATGTCGGGTTGATGGTTGGACTTGATGATCTTAGAGGTCTTTTCCAACCTTAATGATTCTACGATTCTATGATAATTTTTTTTTCTCACAGGCTAAATAAATCCTTCTTATTGTAATTTAAGCCCATGATGTATTGGTCATCCTCTATGTATTGGTAGGTTATTCCCTTTTTCTTCATGGAAGTGTTTGACACTTTAAGATATCTTCTCTTTTTTAGCCTAGAGTAAACCAGATCCTTGCAGTCTTTTTTTGCATGCGTTTCCCTCACTTGAGAGATACTGTAGTCCTGAATCAGCCTCACTGCTGTCCTCTAGACACTCTTCATGTTCCTCCTGAAATGCAATATCCAAAATCATTCCTGCAAAAGCTTTACTGAGTAGGCTGGGAGAATTATTTTGCATCTTGATTCTGTACTGATGCCTATCTACCTGAATATGTTGTTTATCTTACAGCATCTTACAGCAATATGCTAACCGTGTTTTATATAACCTACACAAAAGGAGCTGGAACTGCATTTTAGATTCTCAGGCTGTGAGAACACAATACATTACAACTGACTTCTGTAAGAAACAAACACTGAGATTTCATACTTTGTCTACCCCAATTTTGCCCAGTATTAATAATTTATTTTAACATTTTTATTTGCTAGTTAAAGCACATTTTAGTCATTCATAAAGGCCATTTGTTTAAATACTTGGTGTCTTGTAGGACTAAGCTCTTGAACTTTTAACATAGGAGAAAGGAAGCCACCTGCTGATGGGCGAGAGAAAGCAGTGTTTGGATATAAAAGCTTCATAGTAGGGACAGCTTTATAGTAGAGATAATGTACAGGAAGAAATTCCATATTTAAGTGCTTTTGGAATTAAATTTGTTATACCCGTGCTACAGTAACCGCGGTGTTTGAGACGGTCTTCAAGCACATTGATGTACTGGGAGTTCCGTTTTCAGTAAATGCGATGTGGCATGTATTTTCTATGCAGTAGAGCTGAGCACCACCGCAAATCTGAAGTGCTCGGCAATGAAGTGCAGTCAGACCATAACCTTTAAAAAATGAGAAATATTTTTATAGACCCATAGTTCTGAATTTATATTTTCCTCCCTTTCTCTTTAACTGTGCGCTCCAGAAATGTGGCAATTTCAAATGACTGTTGAGGAGTTTCTGTAATCCCAAAATGCTAAGAATTTAGCCAGTAGTACTATGCAAGTGTTGTAAAACTTCAAGAATTAGAAACGTGGGTGGAGAGTCTAATATATATACTGATATATAAATATAGTTACATAGATATTCATATATACTCAACTTCACAGTTACTTACTCGCCATATATACATATATATATATGTATGAGGTAAGAAACCTCTGTAGAAATACTCAGACAAGCAGGTTTGAGAAGACAGGAAAAGTAATCACATACCTTTTCATTTCTTTCTAGTTTTGCTGACCATATGCTTTCTGCCCAGCAAATTCAGGTCATCTAATGAGG
>VZTV01109307.1:23867-38410 GCA_013400875.1 Anhinga rufa
GCTTTTGTCACCTACTAATGAAGCTGGATGCTTGAGGCCAGCTCTGTTACCAAAAACCACTACTGTTATCCTTGCTTTAGTAACCACCTACTTACAAAAGAAAAGCAAACTCTGAGCAAGAAAGGTAAATAGGTTTATATGTCTAAATCAATAAACTTAAGTATAATATTGGCATTTAGATTTAGGAAGTAATTCATAGTAAGTTTAGACTCAAGCTTTAAATAATCTATAATGAGTTGACGTTTATCTACTGCTCTTGTAATTGAAAGTAGTGACATTTTTGTTTTCCTCAAGCACATCTATATTAGCCAGGTGGAATTGATAGTTGTCATTTCCACAAGGACAAATTGACTGAGCAGAAAAATGAGGCAGAAAAACTGTCTGTACAGAATCAAAGTTGTATCTGTTGTATAGACTACAATAGGAATAATATTACAAAGGATCAAATACTTCCATAGTAGCTGTATTTTACAAATACCCGAAGATGTAAAAGAACTATTTGAAAACATACAATACTTTGCTTGCATCAGAATATTGTGTGTGATATTATTGGGTTACAGTAATGCATGGGATTTGATAAAGGAACTTTAACAACAACTGCTCCATAGTTAATGATTATAGAGGGTGGAGTCTGCCCAAAAAGTAAATGTCAATTGAAGAGTTCAGACCAAGTCATATGTACAATTGGTTCAGAAACTGCTTGAAAAGACACATTTCTGTTAATGCTGCATATAATATGAGCAATGGGAAATTTTTAGGGACTTGAGCAAATCAAAGACTTCAGGTAATCACTGGCTGCAGGTAGATAATTAGTACAATATTCTGTCATTGTATTGGAAGCTGATTGAAGGTACACTCTTTAAGTTCCCTAGTATCTTTTTGCCAATGAGTTTATTGCACCTCTTTGAATTTCCTTGAAAGAAAATTTTCTGATAAAGACGAATTTTCAAAAAGGGGGGGCAGGAGCATACTAACAAGGTAAGGAAGTACAACATAAAAATATAAAATTTCTACAATGATAGATTTGAAACAAAACCAACAGGGACTGTAGCACTGTAGGTGACAGGAATGGTGATGAAGTGAACCCGTTGTGAATCGTTTGTAAGTGAGGAAATGTGATGGTCAGGACTGATAGAAGGATACCTGTGAGTGAGCAGTGGCCCAGTCACAGAAGCACAGGAGCTGTTGGAGGAACAGCAGAGCATAACAAATTTCTCATTTTGCATTTTATCTTTTGCTTTCCAGAGTGGCCAAGTCCAGAGAGCCTCAGAGAAGGAGTTCAGGCTCAGAAGAACTGACTTTGTCAATTATTTACAGGTACGTCTTGATAGCTGATGTTCTCCTCAGTACAGATATTCAGCTATTTGTAAAATGCAGCTACTAGCAGAAACAAGAGACCATAGTAATCAAATAGCTCTGTGATTTTCCTTGGGTTTTTCAGTGGTTTGTTTTGTTTGGGTTTTTTTCCATTTCAAATTAGGCAAGAAAATTTACTGCAAAAATACAATTCGATACAAAATATACAATGAACTACTGTGAGGAAATGAGCAGCTGACAGACATAGTTTACTGCGATTGAGAGGAAACATTTATCTGCTTGTGAGAAGAGCAGGTTTGTAGTCATATGTCTCAACAGAAGGAGAGCGATAGTGGAGTATCCCCCGAAGCAGGGGCATTGGAGCATTTTGAGGAAAAGAAGTACGGTCTTTCCCAGAGAAGTGAAGACTTGATGGCCATTTTACAGCCTGGGCTGAAAGTGATATAGATGTTTTTGCACAGTTGAATGACAAATTAAACTCTGCAGGGCAAACAGGTTTTCTGCTGTGTGTCTGTGTGTTGCATGTAGTTCTGGACACCAGTAGCACCAAGGCAGCTCAGTTTTAGCCAGACTTTTTCTCTCTGGCCCTATGTTAAGGTGCAATAGCGCCACAAAGACTATTCAGTCTGCACTGTAGTATTTGGCACTTTGGAAAGCTTCACTGGCTTCATCTGTTGAATTTTTTAATACATCTGACATGGTTCTGCAGGAGTCAGCCTTTTGGGGTTTAGGTTGCTTTCCAGCAGAGCTGCACAGATGTTTGTGCAGCATGCTATACTGTGCTTTTTGAGATCCATGCTCCCAGGTGTTTTTGCAATATTCCACAGTATGTCAGCATCCACTATCCTTGTGAAGACTTGGTGCATTTAAGGATGCTAGGAGAGGTATAATATATTGTTTTATTTTACTTCTACTTGGTTAGGCATTTAAAGATATCTCTAATTTTCAGACAAAATCCAAAAGTCTGATGCAAATTTGCTAACTGAATGCCTACCTAGCAGTGACCTAGATCTGATGAAGAATTAGGATGGATGAATTTTAATTGTTGGATTAAAAATTGTAAAAAGTCAGCTAAAATATAGTGTGATATCAGCGATTTATGGAAAGTGTTTGCTAAGGTCAGCTTCTATTTCAGATATTAGCAATCTAGAAAGACCTTTCCCTGGAACCTTCTGACTGAGCATTGGCATGAGGATACAATGTTGGTGCAAATGGAGATGCTTTGATGTTGAGTGTACTGGTCCAGTTAATTTACATCAGTATAGTCCAGTGTTTTCAGCCTTTCGTGTTGGACCAAAAGATGTTTTTGAGGCTCCCATCTATCCACCTATTAAAAAAAAAAACAAAAAACAAAGGAAGAGGAGGGAACTATTATATGTCTCAAGATCATGCTAAAAGTTGATATCCTAGCAGACTTGCTAGGAATCCATTGCCATCAATGACATCTCAAACAAATTTTCTTAAGAAACTCAAACTCATGGTAAGAAGCATTCTTACTAGTAGCTGTAAGAATTAAAGCAGTGTGAGTTTTGCCTTCAGATTGTGTCTTAGGCTACCTAGTATGATGCAGCAAGATACAAAATAAAGGCTTTTTTAAAATTTCTTTTCAATAGCTGAAGAAATACACATACACAGCTTCAAACTTTTTCTGTTCTTGTCCATCTGACATTCCACCACTAGAGGGTGGTAAAATATTTTCAAGTTTTCCTTTCTTTTTCTCTTTTATTTTCATTTTATTTCTTTTTAATGTTCGAACTCCTGTTAAAACATATACCAATTTCTAAAAAGGTGATTTGCACAGTACCATACCCTCCATGTCCAAATTTTATAAGTGATAAGAATTTTTCCACTCTTGCTGATTTCTCTTTCCTGTTCTTGTGTACGTGAAATTGTGTGTCGGGCATTTTGAAAGGTTTTGATTGGAGTTTGCTAGTGTGAGCACCTCGGTCTGTTACATGGCCATGATGTATCGAGTTTGCACGGACTTGTGCTTCCACTGCAAAAGGTGTGGGAGAGTGCTTCAGGCTTAAATATAGATCAGCACTGTCATCAGTTTCCATTCCCCTCTTGAAAGGTAAACTATATTTTCAGAGCAGTAAAGACACATGCTGAAATAATGGTGAGGGCTTTCCCGAGTGTTGAATGCATGGTGAAGGGGCAGCAGACCGTATTCCACAGCAGAGACTGCTGTCCAGGAACTGCTGCTGCTCCTGCCCACAGACAGAGAGAAGGAACTGCCCTGCCTCTAGGCAAAGCCTCCCATTTCCTCAAGATAGAGCCATCATGCCTTATTAAGTCTTGTATGCATTATGAAGTTCAGAAGTCCCCTGGTAGTCCACAGATCGCAGCAGCATAGTTCCCATGGCTGTTTGCTTCAGCAGAAAGTGTGAGTGCCCCTACACAAGACAGGCAAAGGGGAGATGGGTATTTTCAGCTTCTTTGCAGCTATACAAGCAGCACTCTGCAGACTCAAGGTAAGAAATGCCTGCCATGATCATGGTAGAGGGAAGAAAAGAGGCCATATCTGATGGTGTGAAATGTTTATTCAGATTTCCAGGATGGGAAGTCTTTGGTGCTGGTACAAGGGCATTGGAAGTGATGCATTCTCATGGATAGGTGTCAGCTCCCAGTACATGATTTTAAAAACAAAATAAAGTTTTTTACATACCACATTTCTATTGATAGCATTGGTTCTAAATACAGTCTCTCTTCCTTAATTACACTCTTCCTTGGACAGTAGAGAGGACCAAGCTCTGACCATGACCCAATCAGCTAAATAAAGGCTGAAGTAGTGGTTCCCTTTCAGATAGGGATGTGGTGCTCCTGTCATATACGTATGCCACCAGAACCAGAAAGGTCAGTAGCCTTCAATGATGGGTGCTCAGCAGTTCAGAGTATCGTTTCTGGGAAACCAAAGCCCAATTAAAATATCTCAAGGTGGGCATACAAAAAGGGAGACAATGAAAAATCACAACAGTCTCTTCCAAAAGTCTACATTGCACCTAAATTTAGGTTCCTGTGTTTGTCTATGCGTATTGATTGTCATTAAGTGTCAGAGGATTGATTTGGGAGTGTATCTTTAGGTAGCGATGTTCAATTTTTTCTGCCTATTACTGCAATGCTACCCAAGATTCCTGTAGCTGAGCTTAATGTCCCACTTTTAACTATTTTATAAAAGTAAACAATAATACTAAATGAGAAAGGAAAGGGAAAGAAGTGTATGACTATCAGTGCAGTTTCTATTATTTCTTGTTTTCTAGAATTATTACTCTATTGAAAATGCATATATATTACTATTAGAATAAAAATATCATTGACCCATTCTGTGGAAACGTGACTCTACATGTAACAGATCATCCAGTATTACTATGTTACTGCAAACATATATGTGGTATACAAGACTTAGTAGAAAGTGCGTTCACAAAAATGTAGCTGTTTGGTGTACATGTTCAACTTACATACACACAAAGATGCCTCATACTGTGATAAATAAAATTTTATAGCCATTGTACTTCGTGTATAATTTGTTGCTGGAGGTCAATAGCTACCTATTGACTTACAATAATATATTGTTGAATTTTGTTTCAACAATACACAATGTTTGTATATTGTTTCACTACCTTTAGGGTTTCTCTTTTTTTTTATAACTCTAAGACTGGGGATACATTCTATGACTGAAGTATGACATTCAGTGAGAATGGTCAGCTCTGACTTATGTTTTAGTGGTGATGTTCTTTCCCCTAGACGTTGTGTTGACAGTGCTTCAGTCAGCCTTTTATTTACCGGGTTTTCAGTAACTCAAAGTAAAATTCAATAATAATGTAATTAAAGAAAACATATTTTGCAAACTACATGGTATTAGCATTTTACTTGTACTTTAGTTGAAAAAATATAAAAGTATGACATAATAGACAGTTTTAGCTCCAGTAATTGCAAGCTGTACTATCTGATTTTTCATTCTTCTTGGATCTTCTGTATTTGCATTTAATACCAATTATTCAAATAATAGAACGTGTCCACTTCTACAAATATTAGATTTCTTAAATTGCATATAAAATCTTGTACGCTGCTGAACAGCAATTTGACTGTTATAATAAGTTTACATAGAAGCAGTCTCGGATGAGAATGTTAATTGTAGGAAAAGAATATGAAAAGGACTCGCATCTGAGAAAAAGCATTCTAGCATATAGGTGTAATTAGTCTGCCCTGCAGCTCATAGGAAGAAACACCTTCTGGCTCTTGGGCATGATTTTAGTGCCATTCCTGTGGGTTTTGGTAACTGGGCACAGAAAGAGAATATTCTTCTATTGTAAATTAACTTACCCTTCTTTAACCTTCAGCTGCCAGAATTAGTTATTTGGCTTTGCTCCTTCGTTTGTTGACTGACCAAATTCTCTTTTCTCAATGACTTCTGAATTATTTTGCAAAGCTTTTTTGACTGCTTTATCTCCCATTTCATTTCCTTTAATATCTACACAGGCTGGAATCCATACAAAAATGACATTGTTGCTGTGACATATTACCTTATTATAGACATCAATAATTTCCAAAGATATTCCTACTCCAGTGATTGAAATTTCTAGGATGATATCAACAGCACTTAAAAGATCTGGAAAAGTGACAGATTGTAAAGGTTGTACTTTAGCAATCTAATTCAGTGCCATCAGGATAGCAAATAACTCAGCAGTATAACCAGATAACTAATCTAACTGGCTTCTTCAACCCAAATTCACACATATGAGGCTACTAAATCTTATCCCACTATGTTCTCTAGAATGAAAATGGAAAACTAAATAAGGAAGATTAATACAAAAATAAAGCATTAATTACAATGAAATGATTGCAATGAAATTTTTAGCCAAGTAAGGTTTTCAGAGAAGGCAAAACAGTGCAATAAAACTTCAAAGTAAAATTAAAGTCAAAGGTTTGGAGGCCTGGTTGCGCTGGCACAGTGTTCTCACATCACCAGTTCTAAGAACCCTTAGAAGTTGGGCTGAATTATGTTCTGACTTTTTTTTTTCAGCTAGGAAAAAAATACTGTAGGAACTGCTACTTTATATTATTCAGAAATTAAAACCTTAGGTGCTGTTAGAAGTAGTGATTCATCACACTCTGACCAACTCAAAATCTGTGGTCTTACCTAGTAATTGCTAAGGATTCAAGCAATTACTTATCTTAGACAAGCAAATTTAAGTCTTTAACCCTTCCCCCCCATATTAATTGCAGCACACCAGATTAAATGTGATATGGCTGCTTTCTCCATAATTGTTCTAAATCCAACAAAAATTGTTAAACAGTCCATCATCTCTTCCTAATTTTTCATTGCAGTCTCTTAATCTTTGAACTCCCAACAATGAAATTGCTTCCTTATGAGCATAAAACCCACAGCTGCTCAGATCAGATTATTTGCCCACTTCACTGTCCCTGCAAATATTTTTTTGAATCCCCTTAGTATCCGATTTTTCACCATATGATGTTCAAAATTAATTTTTTACACTACTACAAGGGGCCTCCTAATATGGTCACTTCTTCTCACTGTGCCTTATCCATCTCTCCCTGTGGTGTCAGTCTTTCTAGCTCTGGATTGTTCATTCCTACGAGGAAAGCCTCTGTTCAATAAGGAAGATGTCTGTGCTTTCATGGCACATCTGTAAGCTCTACCTAATATGCATACCACTGCAAATATTAAACAGACACAATCACAACAGCCCCTTAGGAAGTTCTGATGAATCATTTGGTTTAATGCTTGCAGCTATTCCTTAGTAGCCAACCTCTACTCAAGAAGGTATAATAGAATGTCATGTCCAAACCATTGAGATCAACAAAGCCCAGCTTGCAGGGCTAAACATTTGACACATACGTGCAAATAATATAAGTCAAAATTTTAGGTTTTGGAAAGTGAATTCTTTCTGTATTTCCCAGAAGCCTCTTGATGTACTTCTAATTCTTTAGTCTTTCATTGTTCAATTTCAAAACTGAATTTTATGACCATAAGGTAAGTCCTTATCAGTCATTCCTCTAAATATTTAAATTCTGCAGTAAATGTCATTTTTCCTTATTATTGGAGATAGGGAGGTAATGAATTTTCAGTAAGTTGAAAGAATTCATAGATAATTTAAATTGCCCACTTCCGTGAATACCTGACCTAAAAATTACCCTGTGCTTGTGCCGGTTAGACTGGGCAATGTTGTGTGTTCTTCAGCTCTGACACTTCATTATGTTGTCACGTTATGATATATACAATGGAAGAAGAAGCAGTTTTAAAGCAAGGCTTAACCATATATGCTGTTCCACATTAACCCCTCTCTTTTTTCTGTATAATCTAAAAGGCAGCCTTTTGGTTATATAGGAACATTAAGATGTATAGGAAAGCTAATTTTCAAAGTGAAATACCTTAATTGATTTACATGATGTCCATTAGTCATACAGTCTTCACCTTCAGTTGACTGTTGTCATCCTAACGTGATCCCTTTGTTTGAGAAAGCATTTTAGCCAACTGTTGCTCACTTGCACACAGTGTATGTAGGAGAATTAAGAAACTTATGGCTATGTGTGTGTGCTAAACTATAATCTAAGTAGAATATCACAGGCAAGATTGTCCTTTTTTAACAGGATATTATAGTATTTCTGTGTCTATAAATACAACACATAAAGCTCCTTATTACCAAATGCTTTATTAACATCAGAAGACAGTCTTATGACATGATCTATGGTTGATTGATTTGCCTGAAAGCCACTTTAATACTGAGGAAGAAGATTATTCATCTCCAGAAAGAATGACAGCCAACAATAAATCATTTCCTCCATCTTCTTACATAGCAATGAAGTTAAGGCTATCAGATGATAAGAACCTAAATCAAAGCATGAACTGTTTTTTTCTTTTTTTTTTTTTAATAGGAAATGCAAAGATTGCTTTCGTATTTTTGATCAACCTAATGCTACAAACATAATCACTGCAGATATGATGAGCTATCAGAAATTTAAACGCAGTAGGAATGTAGACCTTTTCTCCTCTAAGTTTAATTTTTACGTGATATTTAAGACCATTTAAACTTGTTTTATAAGCTAATATGCTTAGGAAATTAATGAAATTTAAGACATTTTCTATAATATCAAGGTTCAAAGTGTGGTTTAGTAGAGTTTAATGGTTGGTTGTTTTTTTTTTGAGCTCCTTCACTGAAATATTTTGGTGATCCAATAGTTGAAATATTTATGGAATGGTTTTATTCCTTTGTGCCTACATTGCTTTTGATTTTTCCACATGTGTATTTTTCCCTTTCTATATTAGTAACACTTAGTTGTGATATCCCATAGAATTGCCAAGCAGGAAAGCTGCAGCGCCAAGATGTTTTCTAAGAACATGCAATATTAGGGATAAGTCAGCAGAGTCCCCTACTTTGCCTGTCCTCGGGAAGAAGTGTTCAAATGTGAATGAAATCCTGAATTGCAAAATGATTCAGGATTTTTAAATCCCATATAAAAGCAGGACTACTCAGTTTTGAATGTTTTGATAACTGGCTGGCCATGACTGTGCGCAAACAGCAAAGGAACAAGATCCAAGAGCAGAGAACAAGTTCACCAATTGCATGGTGAGTTGCTAGACCATGAGCATCCCCTGGGTAAATCTGTTCATGCATTGTTGGAGTTTGGGGAAGTACAATGTGGATTAGGAAAGATATAAATAGTAATTATCCATTTTTTTAGTATTATCACATTCATTTCTCAAAATGCGTATTAAAAATGGTTTATTCTTACAGTTACCTATTATTAAGTAGGCTGAAAGTTAGGCTTCCTGGTACACAGTGGTCTACTCAATTAAGCTAAGGCATGAAAGTCAATAGACTTACCTTTTATAGCTGCTTCAGGGTGCCGTGCTGTAGGACTTCTATACGGGAAGCTTTTGGCACTTAGATTTCTGAGTGCAAATCTGTGCAAGCTTATATTACATCCGTAACTTTTTCTACATATTTTATTAACTCTATTCAAGGTTGTCGTGGTTTAGCCCCAGTCAGCAACCAAGCCCCACGCAGCTGCTCGCTCACTCCCCCCCGGTGGGATGGGGGAGAGAATTGGAAGAGTAAAAGTGAGGAAACTCATGGGTTGAGATAAAGACAGTTTAATAGGGAAAGAAAGAGCCGCGCACGCAAGCAAAGCAAAACAAGGCATTCATTCCCTGCTCCCCACGGGCAGGCGGGTGTTCAGCCATCTCCAGGAGAGCAGGGCTCCATCACGCGTAACGGTGACTGGGGAAGACAAACACCATCACTCCCAATGTCCCCCACTTCCTCCTTCTTCCCCCAGCTCTATACACCGAGCATGACACCATATGGTGTGGGACATCCCTTGGGCCAGTTGGGGTCAGCTGTCCCGGCCGTGTCCCCTCCCAGCTTCCTGTGCCCCTGGCACAGCACGGGGAGCTGAAACAGCCCTTGACTGGTGTAAGCGCTGCTGAGCAACAACTAAAACATCTCTGCATTATCACCACTGCTTCAGCACAAATCCAAAACACAGCCCCATACGAGCTACTGCGAAGAAAATTAACTCTATCCCAGCTGAAACCAGGACAAAGGTTTAGTGTATAACTGGAGAAAAGAGAGAACAAGAAAAGGATAGAAATTCACCCTAACAGGAAAATGACCAAAGCAACATGCTAGGTACCAATATCATTAACCAAATGTAAAATTTTAGGCTTAATATGCACTGGCGTTCTTAACGTTGGGTAGTATCCATCATTTCTACTTGCATAATTGTTTTCCATACATGCCAATGAATTTGTGATCTTTCAAAAATATTTCAGATTATTAAGTAAGTAACAGAAGTAGAGGCTGAAATGGCATTCAGTGTGTCAGAGTAAGCATGTAGTTCCAGCCAGTCATTTATTCCAGTCTTTTTTAACAGAATTAACTACTTGTGGTTTCCTTGCATTCTGGGTGTACCTTTTCATCTGTTAAGGTATGGGGTTTTTTCAGTACTTGCAACTGAAATCACTGGGAGCTGTGTCTGAACAGACAGCACCTTCTAGTATGAATTACTGAAAAATTTGAACTGTTGTGCCAACCAGAAAATCAGGATTAGCTAATATTTTTTTCTCTCACCTTATTATTTAGTAACAGTAGTAACGACACTTCTTATCTAACAAGGTTTTTGAAAAATAATAGAAGCAGCATTTGTGAAGCACACGAGTACCATAGTAATGACTATGATCGAAAGCACTCAAGTAAATTAATAGCACTATCTGCAGAGCAAAGTTTGAATAGTGTGCAACAAGCATAATACCTCAATTTGAATTGGAAGGACAGAATAATATATTGCATTGTTACTTGTAAGTTTGGCATCATCCAGTCTGTGTTCTTACTGCTGCAAGAGTGCTGGGGCAGGTGGAAAGAAAGGGGTATTTATTCACACAATAAAAAACCACAGACTTTTAGGAGGACCGAAACAGTCAAGCAAGAAGAGTCTCGCTACCTCCTATTTTTTCAGAAAATATACGTAACATAAATTTTTATATGTAACTATATTGAGTAAAGCTGAAAAAATGAAAGCTTAAGAAGTGTCTGTGTGTATTTAAATGATATATGTAATACTTTTAATTTGCCTGTGTAACTGGATAGTACTTGTCCTAAAATGTAAAGAAAAAACAAATATATAGACTAAATATAGCAAAGTTATTTTAAACAAAAATTCTGCCATTTCATATCAACTTGGAAGTCTTAATTTGCAACTTTTTGAGCTTTTTTTTTCCATCTAGGCAGAATTTTAAATAATCTCACTAACCATGTCACTAAGAATAGGGTCATTTTCCGAACTGCTTCCAGTGGGTCTCTGTAAAACCATGTTGCATGGGTGCCTATATTTCTCCACATCATGAAAGATGGAGCAAAATGTGATGGTAACTTCTATTTCTGAGAAATGTGAAAAAGAAATTCTCAAATAAGGTGCCTGACAAACACAATTAAGTCCTCCTGTTCAGCGGTACAGCGTTTCACAAGTTCTTCAATGCAACACCAAATAGCTTTTACTTTAATGCAGAAGAGTTTACTGGGGAGAGGAGAGGAACCAATGCTACTCCATACATAATTTGTGCAGTTCTTGTCTTGCATCATAAGAAACATATGCTTAGTTGGGAGAAGGAGATCTAAGAAAAAAATTCTTGACACAAAATAAGAAAAAGTGCATCCATTCACCTTTTTAATATTATGAATCTCTCAGTCATAAGTACATACACTTATATTTTGTTAAAATTTAGATAAATTTGTGTTGCATTTACTGTTGACTCCATCATTTGAATTTAGTGCAAACAAATCTGTTCTTTTCTGCCCTGTAGGTTATGTCATGGACTTTGCTGTTTGGGTTTGGGGGATTTTTCATGGTTGGCTAGGGTTTTTTTGTTCTGGTTTTGGTTTTGTTTGTTTGCTTGTTTGTTTTCGTTTTGTTTTTAAAAGGGGGGGGCATAGACATTGCTGGCAAAATTGTACCTTAATTTTTTCTGCTTTTTTATTAAGTCATTTCTCTTACTGTTTAGGTAATACAATGAATTCGGGACTTCATGGTACTGTTATGGTTTTGGTTTTCTTTTTTAAAAATCCTTATTGGTTTTGGCATTCTGAAAGCTTTATTGAGGGTTTGATTTTTCTTACTTGACTGTTGTAATACCACTTAGCATTGCCTTATCAAGTGCAGCTAATTAACATCAAAAGGATATTGTTATTCATTATCGTTCTATGATCAGTCATGTATACCATATATGCTGAATTGGCTCTTTTGAATCTCATTCAGTATGCTTACTTTAAGTTTCTTATAGATTGCCTTCTTCATTTGCACAGTAGTACAGAAGTTAATATGCATATGCATTTAAGTGGAAAATTACCTCTTCCTGAAGAACCATCAGACCTGTCTATTGGCACTTTCTATAAAATATGTACGCAAATATTTCACCGCTAACAGGCAAAGCTTGCCTATGCTTCTTTATTTCTTTATTTCTCTTCACTTACCAGGTTCATGATCAAAACCCAACCTGCAAATTTCTGCTAGATTTCATTTAGTCTTATGGGGATCTGGCTTCTTTCTGTGTGTCATTATTGCTTATTGAGAACCCATAGACAGACAAACACAGATACCCAGGCCATTTTCTGTTACCCCACCATCGCAAACACTCTTCTACTTCCATTCTGTCTGTGCAGAATTTGCTTTCCAGTTCCTGAAATGAGGAGGGAATTCCATCAATGTTGCAGAAAACGCCTTGTCTCTGAAACAAAACCCTGAAACTGCAACTCTGTAGGTTTTCAGTTTTGTTTCTGTTAGTATATCAAAATAGGTCTGCTCCCAATATTCTAGATGTTTAGAGAGAATTTTGATTCTTGTAATTGAGAAGGGAATATAAATCATGCAGAAATGCAACATCATAATTCCCAAAAGTTAATGTATAATTTTACATTGGAAATAGCTTTCCTGCCGTTTCATAGAATCACACATATGCATGTCTCATGACATATATAACTACCAACTGCAACCATAGAGGTTAGTCTAGCTTTTAGTTAGACATGATGTGAATATATATGCACCTCTTCCCTGGATTTTCAGTGTATGTATATGCATATACTAGCTTTAATATCTAGTAGTTTCTTGGAAGTGTATTTACATGTTGTATGGCTATATAAGAGATGTTCTTTGTGCATGTGTTTGTGGTTTGGGGTTTTTTTTTTGTTTGCTTTTTAATTCAAAGTATCTGAAATACAGTGAGATCTGTGGCACAGCCCATAAAAATGGCACTTTTCTATTATAAAACTGAGAGTGTGTTATATGCCTTGGAGTGTTCACTGTTGCAAAAACTTGCAAGAATGGCATTTGAACTAAGTGATGCAGATTTTGGGGAGTCTCTACTTCCTGTGAAAAACTGTATTTTTTGACACTTAATTTGGTATCAAATCAGGCAGAAACCACATGATTTAAAATTTAAAAAAAAAGGAAGGCTAAAGGGAGTGTACTGTACATGTATTAATGTGAACTTTCTAATTTTGCCTGAAAAAAATGAAAACTGTTTAAAAAAGAAAAAATAATTGTGGCATGATTTACTTTCAGATAGATGTAATAGAGACAGGTGCTAAAAGTACTTCTCTTTGGTTTTTAATTTTGGTACATCAGTAAGGCTATCTAGAATTCCAGCAGCTTGTGTGTTCTGGAGATTTACTGTTTTGTTGAAACATTTGAGAACTTGTAAATGTGGATCAAAAATAAATAGCCATGTGTTTATTTTTAAAATATTTAGAATCAGTTTATGAAAAAAAAAACAAAAATAAGTGTTGGAGCACTAGTGATTTTCTTGAGTCTAAGTAATTTCCAAGGAGAATGAAAACAAATCAGATTTTTATAAACTTCTGATCTAAACTTTTGAAAAAGCCAGCTGTGTTAATGCATTATGTCTAATGCCTCTACTATATGTCCAGTCATTGACGGTAGGCTTGTAAATTGTGACGAGTTACAGGTAAAACACTATATGCATACATACATCAAAACTCCTGTAATTCTGTGACCAAATAAATCTCTTCAGTACTGCTCAGATAGTTATGGGGGTTTTGAATACCATTAACTCCAGTAACCTTTTATACTTACCCTGCTTCTCACTCTTTTTTTCCTGTGGTCTTGCCATATTTTGTCACATCAGAACGAACTGACTGTTCTTGCTGTTTGCCACCTCCTCCTCTTATTCAATTTCTGTTTGGAGTTGGATGACTTAACCTGACTTTGCTGATGTCTGTTAATGGTATGAAAAATAGCAGAGTGTGAGCATCTTGATCCTCCCCTTTCCCATTTGGACTTCAGAGACCTTTCTGTACAGTTTACTTTTGCTCTCTGATGTGGGCTCCTGGCATCATGGTGTTCAATTCCTCTGGCAGTTACAGCTTGCCTTAGACATTTCTTCCATGCCATCCACTGCATCCCATTAAAGCTGAACTTTTCATCTTCAGGGACGTACTTCACCCAGCTCAGAGTTAGGCGTTTTTCTAGTGTGTTGTGGTTTAACCCCAGTAGGCAGCTGAGAACCACACAGCTGCTGGTTCACTTCCCCGCAGTGGGATGGGGGAGAGAATAGGAAGGGTAAAAATGGGAAAACTTGTGGGTTGAGATGAAGACAGTTTAATAGGTAAAGCAAAAGCTGTGCATGCAACGAAAGCAAAACAAGGCATTCATTCTCTACTCCCTCTCGCAGGCAGGTGTTCAGCTGTCTC